>PVKA01050256.1:0-12817 GCA_004027165.1 Ctenomys sociabilis | reverse complement strand
TATCTATCTATCTATCTATCTATCTATCTATCTATCATCTATCTATCTATCTATCTATCTATTATCTATCTATCTATATCTATCTATCTATATTATATGGAGGTACAAATTCCCTATGATGAATGTGAACATTTTATATATTAAAATTATAAATATTAAATAAATTTAAAACAGAAAATTTAATGATTTAAAGCAAAAATAAAAGTAACTTTTATTAAAAATGCATTATTATTCACTCATGAAAATCTAGAAAAGTTTATGCTAAAAGAAAGAAGCCAGACATAAGAAGCAATAGTGTAGGTTTACATTCATGTAAAATTTCCGAGAGAGACAACTTAGTTAAAAATTAAGAAAATGTTTGGAAAGATATTTTTGGAAAGATGACACACAGGCAATAAACACATTAAAAGTTGATTAAGCCTGATGGCAAACAACTATAATCCCAGTACTTGGAAGGCTGAAAACAGGAGAACCAGTACAAGTCCAATCTACATAGTGAGACCCTGTAGACCCTCGACCTCACTGCCTAAATAAAATGAAGTAAAATATTAAAAAAAATAAAAAACACACAACAATCCATATATGTGTAAAATATTTATATGTCAATAAAGAAAAATATAGAGGCAGGGGAGATAGCTCAGTGGAATAACCACTTCCCTGGCAAGCATAAGAGCCTGAGTTCAGTCCTCAGTTCTGCCAAAGGAAAATAATAATTAGCCAAGCATGACAATAATGAAAGAATATATAACTTTATAAAAACGTAGAGAAATTTGTAACGTACACTGTGCTGGTGGTAATAAAAAACAGAAACATTATTTTTGGAAATAATTTTAGCAGTTTTTCTACAATGTTAAGCAGAAAGTTACCATATTACCTCAAAATTCTATTTGTATTTCACCAAAATACCAAAAGAGAAATATTTCCACAAAGATCCCTGTTAAAGTGTTCACAGCAATATTATTCATAATAGGAATAAATCTTAAATGGCTATCAGTGACTAATTGTCAAATATCTATATAATGAAATAGTTTCACTTGTAAAAAAATGAAGTGTCTATTGATCTTACAACATGGTTGTAATGCATAAAAATCATGCTAAGTGAGAAAAAGGAAGACATATATAGGGAACATGTTGCATGTTTCCAACTTTATGAAATTTGTTCAATACATAAATACATCTACGCACAAAGTAGATTTTTTATTCCAGTAGATTGGGGATTAAATGGGATAAAAAGCAAATGACTGACTTCTAAAAGTATATACTTTCCTGCTGGAGTATTTAAATATTCTGTGATTAAACATGGTGTTTGTGTATACTAAATTAATATATGAAAACAATTATATATTGAAAACAGTAAATATTGCTGCATGCAAAACTATGTCTAAATCATTTAAAATATCTGGGCTGCAAGAAAAAATTACATTGTTACATCAGTTCTATAAAACCAAATTGTTAGTGGTTTCTGGGGTGGTTATGTTCTTACTCTGTTAAGAAAACTATATATATATATATATATATATATATATATATATATATATATATATATATATTTCAGTGCAAATAACATCAATGTAGAATCTAATGACAAATGCTTTTCTATTTTCCTAAAATGTGCCAATTAAAATGGATCTAAACTTCTGATTTTTAGTTATACCTCCTCTTTTGAGAAACAACAAATGAGCCCTTAACATGCTAAAACTTATTTTTAAGTAGCAAAGATTTTCTTAGGCAATGCGATGAAAGAGAATATAAGGTATAGCTACTTCTAAGGGCTAACAAAAAGAAAATAAAGATAGATGCAAAAATATGGTAATTTGTCAAAACTGAGGACTTCCCAAATTTATTCCTCAGATTTGTAAGAATATTTCTCAAAGAATGAATTGCAATATCATTAGTGTTTGAAAAGCACTGCTTTTTCCTTGAAGCTCTAAGATACATACAAAATCTTAAGCAATTCTACAGATTTCTGCTTTACTTTAAACCTAAATTTTTAAAATATATTTGACCATGAAAATCAATTCCAAAGCCTTCTAAATATCCTCCAATTCATTTATAAATTGTACACTTGTGAAGCACTGATTGGGAAAATTAATACATTTCAACTATAAGAAAAAATAAAAATGAACACACAAACAGAAAATCCCCGTAAAATATAGAGACTTGACCTTTAAACAATTTTAATTCCTTATATTTTGTTATAAGGATTGCTAAATGAACCTAGGTAGGATACACAAATGTGGAACTACATACCCTGAAAGAATTGGCTTGGGCTGGAGAAATGACTCAGTGGCCTTAGCCCTATGTGGAAAGCACAAGGACCTGGGTTTGACTCCCCATACCACAGACTGTGCCTGTTATGGAACCCCAGGCATGTTGTGCCAGTCATCAAAACCAGGTGTGGTGGCATACACCTGTAATTCCAGCACTAGGAACACTGAAATAGGAGGATCACTGTAAGTCTGAGTTGTGTAGCAAGACACTTGTACTAAATAAATAAATAAAACATTTAAAAATTGCAAAAACAATTGCCATATGTGGGCTAAGGACAAGTGTAACCTTTTTCATAGCAGAAAGAAATATGCTATATTTCATCAAGTTTTTTGCATTCAAGGCTTAATTCTCCCAAGATTTTCAAAGGTAAAGTTTCTGAAAATAGAAAATAGCCATTTCTTAGTTGGGGATAGATAACACAAAATAGAATGATAATGATTGAAGATATGTGACAATGCAACCAAGATAGATTTGAAAATATTGAAGGAAACAATGATCTGAAGTTTGAACATGCATATCTTTCTCCTAACTTCTACCAGGCATTATGAAGAAAATTTCCAAAATCAGTATCTAGACCTCTTAAGCACAGAACCAGAGATCATCATTTCCCTAGGGCCAGTGGGACTCACCTCATCTTATAAAAGTAAAACTGCCTTCAACTGAATTAGTTCAAACAGGTAAGTAAATGTCATTAGTATTTTTAAAAACAAAGCCAGAACGAACTTTTGTTTCATAAAGTTTGTGTGCAATTAGTCTTATAATTTCAGGTCTCAAGAGATTCAACATGAAGGATGAATCACTTTGGACCTTCTCACAGAAAATTAACTAAAAATACACACAATTATAAGAAATGGAGGAACATACATTCCAAGCGAAAGTTAATCTGAAATAAGAGATTTACAGATAAGAAAAACATAGGCATACAACTCGGTAAAACAATAACCCAGCCCACATGGATCACCATGTCCAGGAAGTTTCCCAAGAAACAGTGAAATTACACATGTGTGGCAAACTCAATTCATACAAGATGAATGTAGAATGTAACAACCTTCTTCTTTTTTCATTTCCTACCAACAAAAGACACTATAGCTTAGAAAAAAATTTGCTGACACACAAGGCAAATAACTGCTCCCTCCTCAATGGGCTGCCAGGTTTTGTTTGTTTGTTTTACTTTGATCTGTATTTTTTTCTTTTCTTTTACTCTCATGTTAGATTTGAGCCTATACCAAAAACAAAATAGGGACTAGCAACAACATTAAGGATTGTTAGTGAAACAACATAAAACATACAACTTGTACAAGACAGAGACTCAGATGTAGCTGCCATTGAAAGCAGTGGGGACAAGGAGTGGTAATATATCATTTCCCTGTCCTGAAACCAGTGATAAGTAGCACAAATATCTTTGGGTTAGAAAGTTAACACTCCTTATGACTTGTAACCTTTAGCATTGAACAAAGAAAGCAGCAAGTGAGAGGAGCAAGTGGTATGAAATAGAGCAAGCAATGCAGGGTCTGGGAGGAGCCAATTATATGCAGGACTCAAAGAACCCTTAGGATTTCTAATCTGTGGGTGCCACAGAACTAGGACAGTCACAGAGAGAAAAATAAAGTAAGAAGGCATGGATGGGCCATTCACAAAGCTGTTGGTGGGTTGAGGAGTTGGCTCAGTGGAATGAGTGCTTCCCTGGCAAGTGCAAGGGCCTGAGTTCAATCCCCAGTTCCGCCAAAAAAAAAAAAAAAAAAAAAACTATTGGCTGAAGATTGGCCAAGTTCCCCACACAAGAAAGCCAATATCATCCCCATATTTGACATTAATCCTATTATACGCATTGTAGGGCTCTGATTAGGATACTGCCACAGAACAGTGGATGACAGAGGAATTTTTCTTTCTTTTTGAATTTTTCTTATTTGTGTGTATCACTTTCCTTCTCTGGTTTGGTTCTTTTTTGGTTGCTGTTGTTTAGTTTTATACTTTTTTTGCTATGAGACTTTTTTCACTTTTTGTTCAATTATCTCTCTTGATCTTATGAAATTTCCAAAAGTGAATATTGTCTGCAGTCTTTATGGCCTGATTTCGTAATATGTTAATTTATCCTTCTTTCTCTCCTATACTCTTCTCCAGTTTCCCAAAGCTTGTGTGATCATCCTTTATCCTCCAGCCTTGCTTTGATTATATTTCTATTCATGTATTTCTCTGCTTTTTTCTCCTATATTTGATACATTTTCCAATCATAGAGGAAAAGCACTCTACTAGGGGGAAACTCAGTGTGTACATATTCCTGGTCTATGTTAGGTTTCTTTATATAACTGTAGATTTTACCCTTATGGTTAAAGGTACCAAACTAAGAGTTACCACTTGATTCTTTTTCTCTTTTCTCATTTCCCTCATCCTTGGTGTTCTTTCCTTTTGAAATAAGGAAGTGAAAAAAAATTATATATACACACACAAGATCGGTACAGTATTTGTCCTAATAATTTCAATTGGTTTATGCAAAAGAACAGTTCTGCTTAGTTGATCATTTCTACATGCCTATACCTGGTAATCTGAACAATGACTTTGAAGATAACAATACACAATATTACAACCATTATTAATGTCTTATGATCTTTCTTTGGAAATTACATATCATTTTTAATCTTATTTTTTATTCACTTTAAAATAAAAAGAAATTTACCAGTTTGTCTTTTTCTAAATTATGCTTGATGCTATTGGTATTCCTAGCTATATTAATTTGCTTATGATAGAATACTTTTAGTCAGATGTTCTCCCTTCTTTAATAGTACCATAATGAGAATTATAAGCAGCTCATATTCCTTTACCAAAGTACTGGGTATTGATCAATTACATGACATCTCATCACTAATAAATTGGAGAGATAAAATCATGGGACAGATGCAAAAAATATAAAAATATACACATAGAAGTCATCTGTATAAGTAGATATTTCTTGGAGAAACGTTAATATTAATGACAAATTATCTAATAAAATAAGGGCCAGCCAAATATCTCAGTGGATTAAAGAGCCTGCAAGCAGGTGCAGGAGTGAGGGATTCAATCCTCAGACCAGCTGTGCTGGCCCCACCCACGGGGTTCCCTGAGATGGTGATTGAGACTGGGTGTGGTGGCGGTGCATGCCTGTAATGACAGCTCTTAGGAGGCTGTAAACAGGTGGATCACTATGAGTCTTATCTAGTAATGAGACCCTGAACACCGTGTAGACACTTCCCTAAAATACAAAACAAACAAACAAAAAAGAAATCTATAAGCATCAACACAGAAGCAGAAACAAAATTAAAATTATAAATTATCAGGCATGATAGTGCACTCCTGAAATACCATCATTCACAGGACTGAGACATAAGTATCACCTTGTGTTGAAGGCTAGCTTGGGCGAAAAAGTGAGTTCAAAGCCAACTTGAACTACATGGCAAGACCCTGTCTCAAGAAAAACACAAAGAGAAAACAACAAGATGCAGAAGCAAAATGCAAGCCCAGACCTCCAGGCCACCTAGGATAAGTCAAAAGCATCATGAGATAGAATAAATCAGAGTTCACAAATTGGAATTTAGTGACATGATAGCAGAAGTGAAAAAAAAAAACAAAAAACAAAAAACAAATACATGTAGCTACAGATAAAATAATCTCTTAGATTAAAAAAATGCAATGATTTTCAAAATGAAAGACATGCCCAACAGATCTAAAATAGACAGCAAAGGACAAAATGGAAGAATTTTGGAAAATGACTGAAACTATTGATACTCAACATAGAAAGGAAATGAAAACGATGAAATTAATTCAAACAGATATCTAGGAGATTGTAAATTACACTGAAGATATATGTAACAGATTGAATGTAGGCAAAGATAGAAAGTCAGAGCTACAAGATACGATTGAAGTTAGTGATTAAAAATGAGAAATATTGAAAAATTAACAAAGGATTACAAAAATTCCAAGAGTTGCAAGATGAAGCAAAGTAGAACAATAGAAGATTAATTAGAGTCCATGAGAAAGCTAGAGATAGCACAAATACTATAAAAAAATATCTACACAGAAGAAATGGCAGAAAATATTCCAGGCCTGGATGAAAAATTTGAAATAAAAAAGCCTATAAAACTAGAAGTACATATGTGAGAAATAGATCTACACAATAATAAAATATTCAAGAATCCAGAAATTCAACACAACAGAGAATTAAAAAAGGTTTAAAGAAAAGATCCAAGTCACTTATAAAGGAAAACCCATCAGAATTACAGCAGATTTCTCACATACACTTTCAAGTAAAGGAAAGTATGAATTATTTCAAACCCCAAAAGAAAATTACCTCCAAACCAGATTACTGTATGCTACAAAACTAACATTCAAAATTGATGTAAAACACACCCACCAAAGATCAGGCACTTCGAGACTATGGGAGAGCTTTTGCACTCCCCTCTGCTCACTTCCCTCACCTGCTAGTCCTTTCCAGACCAAGCCCAGGCCTGCCAAATGAGGAGACCTTTTGACAACACTCTTGGGACCCCTGTACCCCTCCAGATCCAGCCAAAGCCTGGCTTGTGAGAACTTCCACTTCCACCGAGCTCTCGGGACCTTCCAGCCCTGCCCAAGCCCAGGCTTTGTAAGAGTATAGGAGAGCTTCTGCACTCCCCTGTGCCGGCTGGTCCTCTCTGAACAAAGCCAAGGCCCGCTGCATGAGTGAGACCTTTTGCATGCTCTCAGTATCCTTCCACCCATCAGGAGCCAGCCCAAGCCCACCTTGTGAGTGCCAACTTCAACTTGCACCTAGCTCTCAGGGCCCTCCTAAGCCCAGACCCTGCAAGAGTGTGGGAGAGCTTCTGCTCTCCCTTCACCCACTGGTCTTCTCTGGACAAAAACTCCCGCCACGGGAGTGAGACCTTTTGAAGTACTCAGGACACTTCCACACCTCCGGAGCCAGAACAAGCCTGCCTTGTGAGTGAGAACTTCCACTCTCGGTAACCCTCCAACCCGCCAAGCCTTCACCCAGGGAGTGTATGGGAGAGCTTTTGGAATCCCCTGGGCCCCCTGGACGGCTCCAGACCCAGCCGAGGGCTGGCATACAGGCCTGGGATAAAACTCTGAAGCTGAAGTCCCTGGAGAGAGACTAGGGGACAAAACCACCCAGCTAATCCAGGATCAAAGCATCTTGCCAGAAGGGTACAACAGGTGCACTTCCAAGGGCTGCAGGAGGAAGGAGGTAAGCACAGTAGACAGACCCAAGACAGGCACAATGGGATAAACTCAAACATAGTAGATCTGCTTCTGAATTTTTGTAATGTTACAACAACTGCACCAAAGATCAGAAGGCAGTGCTGCACAACATGACAGAGATGGGGCAAAATGAAATTTCAAGTCACAAGCCCACCAGGGACAAGTTCAAGTGACACTAGCTCAGCTGAAATGTCTGAATTATTAGTCTGAAGTAAAGAAACAAGAGCAGAAAGATTTAGAATAAATCAGATAAGAATTAATCTCTGAAATAGAAAAGAAATCTCTGAATTAAGAGCAACTTAAGTAAAGAAACAATAGCAGAAAGTTACATAAGCAGACAGATCAGAATTAATCTCTGAAATGTAAAAAGAAATTGTGCAATAACAGCGTCTGAAGTAAAGAATCAAATGCAGAAACATAGAAAAAATAAAATCAGAATAATCTCGGAAGTAAAACTGATTATCAAGAAGATACTGATAAAAAATAGAGATTAGAAAAGCAACAGATGTTTTCAACGAGCAATATAGGAAAGAAATAGATTGCATGAAGCAGAGTAAAAGAGATATAGAGGAACTGAAAATCTCAATCACAAGCTTGCAAAACTGAGTGAAAGTGAAGACAGAATTTCACATTTGAAGACTGTCACAGCTAGTGAAAAGGTAAGAAAAGATCTCTTAAAAACAGCTAGGGTGCAGGAAAAAATAATTCATCACCAGTAAAATAATGCAGAGACGAATAATGTGAGACTAATAGGCAACAATGAGAAATGAGTCAATACAAATTACATAAAAATAATATGGGCAGAAACTGGCCTGAGACAGAGCGGCCGTCTCCGCCATCCTCCTCGACCCCGCCTGCGCCTGCCGAGTGGCAGAGACCTCCCGAGACAGTGAGACAAGCACCAGCAGCCTACACGATCCTGCCCATGCTGCCCATCCAGAGACCGGCCGGAGACAGTGGCTAACTCCAGTGGCCTCCTGGATCCCGCCACAAGCTCTCCCAGTGAGTGAGAATTTGCACAACTCACCAGGCATCCCAGACAAGTGAGTGTGTGGTGAGTATGAGGGGGAGCCATTGGCTTCTTCCCATGCACGTTACCCCGATCCCTGCCCACAAACCCTCCAAGCCAGTGACTGGCCTGAAACCTCAGGACCCACTCACCAAAACCTCCCCAGATCCGCTTCCCTAAAGCCCGCTGATTGAATGGGAATTTCCCCGATTCTCTGGGCATCAAAGGTCAGTGAGTGCAGAAATCCAGGCCCGCCATGCCCGAGAGACATTTCCCAGGGATTGTCTGCCACCCACCCCCGTGGCCCAGTCAGACCCCCAGGCACACTGTGCCAGAGACACATTTCCAGGTGATTACAGGTCCCACCTCACAGCGCAAGACACAGTGCAGGTCGGCCTGGAGTGAGAACTCCAAGCCTACCACACCGGAAGGACATTTCACAGCAATCCTCGGTCCCACACTATAGACCAAAACCCAGCACAGCCTGGCCTGTGAGTGACGGCTCCAAGCCCACTGCACCAGAGGGACCTTTCCCAGCCTTCTCGGGTTATGGCCTGTAGACCCAGACATAGCACAGGCTGGCCGACCCAGGACAGCCTACTCAGTGAATAAGATCATCCACTATTCTTTTGTGAGCCCAGAAGACCCACCAAAGCCCAGGCCCACCCACCTAGGGATCAACCTATCTGACACAGAAGGGATGAGCCCAGGAACCAGCAGAAGGGAACCAAAGGAGCTGCAGCAAAATAGGAACTGAACACAAGATGTAGACCCAGGATAGGCATACCTGGAAAACTCTCAAACTTAATAGACTGGCACCCGAATCTCATAACAAGCTAAGGATATAGCTGCACCAAAGCTCTACACCAAAGGCCAAAGGTCAGTGCTATACAAAATGACAAAGAGAAGGGGAAAAATGCAATCCGAGACCTTGAGTCCATCAGGAAGGGCAGAGGACAAAAGCTCAGCTGCAATGAATGAACTAACAGATACAGCAGCAAAGGAACAACAGCAGAAAGCTATAGAGGAAATAAAACGAGAAGTAATTCCCCAAATTAAAAAAGAAATATCTGAATACATAGTATCGGAAATAAAGAATGAATTTCAGAAACATTGGGTAGAAAAACTATGCTCACCCAGAACAAGTGCAGAGGCCACTATTGCAGCCAAAATATATGAATTAGCAGCATGTGAAGCAAAGAAACAACAGCAGAAAGATCATGAGGAACTCAAAGGAGAAATAAGTTCTGAAATCAAAAAAGAACTTTTTGAAGTCATAGGATCGGAAATACGGAAACAAGTCCAGAAATATACAGAGGAAATCCAACTTGGAAGAAACACAGCAGAAAAAGAATAAATAACTACCTCTAAAGAAGACATGGATAAAAAAAATGAGATCAGAAATATGATGGATTCTTTCAATGAGCAATACAGAAGAGAAACAGAACACATGAAACACAGTCAAAGAGATACAGAAGAACGAAAAATAGCAATCACAAGTCTACAAAACCGTCTGAGTGAAAGCGAAGACAGAGTTTCAGATCTTGAAGATGCTGGAGCAGCTAGTGAAAAGGTGAGAAAGGATCTCTTAAAAACAACAAGAATGCAGGAAAAAATAATCCATCACCTTCAAGATGACGCCAGGATGAACAATGTGGGTATAATTGGTATCAAGGAGAATGAAGGAGTCAATACAAATGACATAAAAAGAATTTGGGGAGAAATAATTGCATAAAACCTTCCAAATATGAGGAAACAATCCAACATTCAGGTCACCGAAGCATACAGAACACCAAATAACCTCAACCCAAGTAGAAACACACCGAGACATATAATAGTTAAGATCGCAGAAACGCAACACAAAAATAATATACTGAAAGCTGCTACAGAGAAGAAGCTCACATTCAAAGGAAAACTCAACAGAATTATAGCTCACTTCTCTACACAAACAATGAAGGCAAGGAGAGCATGGAGCAGAGTTCTTCAAGTCCTACAAGAAAACAAATTCCAGCCCAGACTACTATACCCTGCAAAATTCTCTTTCAAGTTTGATGGAGAAGTGAAATACTTCCACGACAAAGAACAACTAAAGAATTTCATGACAAAGCCATCCCTTCACAGGCTGCTGAAAGATGTTCTAGAGAGAGAACACAATGACCAGAACTCCATGCAAGAGAAAGGAATGAACCCACTAAACAAGACAGTCAACTAAACACAGGTAACAAAGGAGTAAGCAATACCAGGTAAATATCATGACAAACATAAGACAGCACACTTCAATTGTAACCATCAATGTAAACGGACTCAATTCTCCAATTAAGAGAAATAGACTGGCTCAGTGGATTAGGAAGCAAAATCCAACAATATGCTGTATACAAGAAACACACTTAACACAAAAAGACATTCATAGGCTCAAAGTCAAAGGATAGAAAACAATACCACATGTCCCAGCACCACAGAAAAAGTAGGAGTAGCAATTCTGTTCTAAGACAGTCTCAACTTCAAACCAAGAATGATCAAACAACACAAAGAAGGCCACTATATATTGGTCAGGGGAAAAATTCAAGAGCAAGAAGTAACACTCATAAATATATATGCACGAAACACAGGAGCACCCAGCTATGTAAGACAAATCTTAAGGGACATGAAAAACTTAATGTCTAAGAACACAATCTTAACAGGAGATGTTAACACACCCTGATCTCAAAAAGATAGGTCAACAAGACAAAAAATTAGCAAGGAAATAGCACAACTGAACAAGAGCTTGGAACAAATGGACCTGGTGGATATATACAGAGTATTCCACCGAACCACAGCTCAATACACATTTTTTTCAGCTGCACACAGGTCATTTTCCAAAGTAGACCACATACTAGACCAGAGGTCATGCCTAAGTATATGCGAGGGAATAGAAATTATTCCATGCATAGTATCTGACCATAATGCAATGAAATTGGAAATAAATGACAAAAGAAACCAGAAAAACCCGCTAAATTCATGGAAACTAAACAACACCCTACCCAGCAATCAATGGATTGCAGAAGAAATTCAACAAGAAATGCAACAATATCTACAATTCACTGAAAATTCAAGTACAAATTACCGGAATTTATGGGACGCGATGAAATCAGTTCTTAGAGGGAAAATAATAGCTATGAACTCACACATTAGGAAAACAGAAAGAGAACAAATTAGCACCTTAATGTTGCACCTCCGACAACTACAAAAAGAAGAGCAAACAAAACCCAGAGCACAAAGTCAGGAAGAAATCATAAAGACTACAACAGAAATTAATTCAATTGAGATGAAAAAAAAACAGTTCAAAGAATCCACAAATCAAAAAGTTGTATCTTTGAAAAACTAAATAAAGTTGATAAGCCTCTTGCCAACCTCATCAAAAAGAGGCAAAAGAAAATTCAAGTACAAGTGATAAGGAATGAAAAGGGTGAAATCACCACAGACCCACTGGAAATTCAAAAGATTATCAATAGTTACTTCGAGAATCTTTACGCTGACAGAACAGAAGAATCAGAAGAAATGGACAGATTCCTGGAAAGGTACAAATTACCAAACCTGAATCAAGAAGGTATAACAACTCTCAATAAGCCGATAACACCCAACGAAATACGAAACGTAATAAAAAGACTACCGACCAAGGAAAGTACAGGGCCTGATGGATTCACAGCTGAATTCTACAACAAATTTATAGAAGATATAATCCCCATACTCCACAAACTCTTCCATGAAGTTGAAAAGGAAAAAGTCCTCCCAAAATCATTTCTGGAGGCAAGTACAATACTGATTCCAAAACCAGGAAAAGATACAACCAAAAGGGAGAACTACAGGCCAATCACCCTCATGAACATAGATGCAAAAATACTCAACAAAATTCTTGCAAATAGAATACAGCAAATCATCAAGAAGATCATACACCATGACCAGGTAGGATTCATCTCAGGGATGCAAGGATGCTTCATTATTCAAAAATCTATAAATGTATTACACTATATTAATAGACTGAAATCTACAAACCACATGATCATCTCAATTGAAGCAGAGAAACCCTTTGACAAAGTGCAACACTCATTCATGTTCAAGGTCCTACAGAAAAATGGAATAGATGGACTCTATCTTAACTTGATAAAAGCCATCTATGACAACCCAAAAGCTCATATAATCCTAAATGGGGAAAAACTGAAATCTTTTACTCTTAAATCAGGTACAAGACAAGGATGTCCTCTATCACCCCTCCTATTCAATATAGTGTTGGAATCCTTAGCAACAGCCACTAGAAAAGAGGGAGAAATAAAG
>PVKA01050255.1:0-12819 GCA_004027165.1 Ctenomys sociabilis | reverse complement strand
AAAAAAAAAAAAAAAAAAAAAAAAAAAAAAAAAAAAAAAAAAAAAAAAAAAAAAAAAAAAAAAAAAAAAAAAAAAAAAAAAAAAAAAAAAAAAAAAAAAAAAAAAAAAAAAAAAAAAAAAAAAAAAGAAAAGAAAAGAAAAGAAAAAGTGAACGTCAAATTGTTAAAACTCCTGTGAAAATGAGTCTGGGTCAACCTGGAGCACCAGTTCCAATGATTAAACACCAGGAATCAAAACTAATGCTGGACTTGGTGTGCTTGTGGATACTCAAAGACTGGTCCAAGCAACATGACTCATGGAATGCTGGCCATAATAGCAGTGCTGTTGTCATTAGGAAATGCACCTGGCCTGTCAGCGTGGTTTGTGCTCATCAGTGTAACAACAGTAGAGTTTTCATTTATATCTTTAATTTATCTTATGCTTATTTTTTAATGATATATCATGCGTCACAACCTGTGCTTCATGTCTGAGCATATATTCTGAAGGAACTTAGAAAAGAGTAGAACACTCAAACAAGGAGAAAGATTCCTAGGGCAAGCTGTGGGGATATAGGAAGGTGCATTTGATCATCTTCAGATGATTTCTGGATAAAGACTATAACTTGGAAAGCCACATAATTAATTGTCCAAAGTAGCACATTTTAGACAGATAAAAAGGGAAATATTCACAGCTAGGTTAAAATAAGCAGAGTCAGTAACTCTCTTGTGTGAAAATATGAGCTCCCAGAAATTATTCCCTTTAAGGAGGGCAGAGTGAAGCAATTCAGAAGCTAAAAGGAAAATACAAACACCAGTATTAAAGGGATTGCAGTGTAGTGGTTAAGGGGGTAGAGTTTGTTAGATTCCCAACCTCCCAACTTTGTCATTACTTGCTGTGTGATCTTATTTAATTAATTAATTAATTAATTTTTATTTTATTGAAGTACAAATATGAATCAGACAGTTTTAAGACACCTTAACAAGACAGATTCGATAAATTAATACATTGCAAACTGTTTTCATAATGTTTTGGTATTGTACAAGGTGCATACATGATATTATACTTACAGACATTATTATAGCAGATGTCTCATCAGTAAATTAAGAGTGTAGCTGATAACTTATCTTATTTTTTATACCTGAATTATATAAAAAATTCAATAGTTATTTTCCTAGTGGATGACCATAGTACTAGAAGCCGACATAATATCCTGTCCAACCACCATTAGTGCAGATCTTGCCTCTCATAGGATTGTGTAGAAGCACAGCATTATCTATTCCAACTGTACTGTCCATACGCACACATCATGATTTTTTCTTTCTATACCCCTTCCTTTGTCTACACCTGTCAAAGGTGGGCACTCCATTGTCATTCAACTAACTTAGGTGCTTGAACTTGACAGCATAATCCAACATAGTCCAGCATTCCACAACAATAGTGAGTTATTCAAAGAAGTTGTCGGCCATTTGCTGTGTGATCTTAGACAATTATTCAACTACTTTCTGCCTAAATTGCCTATTGATACAGAAACTATCCATAATTCAGGATTGTTACAAGGATTTGATTTGTAAAATATATAAGGCACTTGTAACAGTGACTAGCTCATAATAAGTAACTTACTTGCGTGTGTGCTCTAACACATAGCATGCACACAAAAAGCTAATGTAAAGAAAGACCAAAGAGCTGCTAGGTAAAGTACTGGGTAATTATAAATATCTAGAAATAAGGATTCTAGAAATGGAAGTAACAATTTTAAGCAACAAATTTTAAGTCTATCTTATGCTTTTTTTTTTTTTTTTTTTTGGCTGACTGCATAGCAATTCATGGTACATATGTATTGATTGGGATTTCCCTTAATGTAGTAGGGAATGACCCAACGCACCAGTGGGTTATAAGGAAAGATATTCATTTCTCCATGGAAGGCCTCTGGCATACATTTAGGTCTGCTTTTACCCCTTACTTCTCATTCTGCTGTGCATGTGGGCTGAGCATTTTTCATGAGAAAGGTCGAAGTTCAAGGGGAAAAACCAGACAATCTAATTCCATTCAAAGCTTTTGATTGGAGGCAGCACATGCTGTGTTGGTTCACAAAGCAATGGCTTTAGCGAGTCCAGAGTCAAAGGGAGGGGAAGTATAGTCTGCTTGTGGTGAAATCATGGTAGGGACTAGAGGGAAGGCAGAACTATCAGCAGATCACACTGCCTGCTTAACTGTTAAAAAGGATTAACTGATCACCCCACAATGTGCATAAATATCATTCCCTTTTTAATTGCCATACATAGTAGTATAGTAAGCCTAAAATATAAACATGTACATTTATATGGAATATTCATTCACTGTATATATATTCATTCTGTGACACAAACTACTAGAATTGTAAGAGGTATCTGAGGACAACTTTTTTCTGGATAAAAGTTTCTAGTTTCTCTTCAAAGTATCACATCGTAGTTTCTCCTTCTTCATGGAGGAAACATCCCCAGGCTCTAGTGGATGTCTGAAATCATGGATAGTAGTAAACTTCATATAAATCATGATTTTTCTTGATCTGATAAAGGGATGCTAAGTGTAATGAGTGTATAGCATCCATGGCATAGATATCCTGGACAGAGGAATGAGGTATCCTCCAAGTAGGATAGAGCAGGACACTTGAATTTTCATCATTCTATTCAGAACAGCATGCAATTTAAAACTTACGAATTGTTTATGTCTGGAATTTCGCCTTTAACATTTTCATAGCACAATGAACTGTAGGGAGTTAAAACTGTGGAAAACAAAATCGAGGATGAGGACGTGCTGCTCCATTTATGTACCCCACTCTCCTTCTCTTCATACTAAAAATGTTCTGTAATGAGAGAAGTCTTAAGAAAGGCGGTAGCACCAAGGCGTGAAGCTTGTAAGACGATAAACAACAAAGGGACCTGATAATGTAATGTTCACCTTTGGATGGGAAAGGGGAGAGGTGGGCTGGAGGAGCAGCAAATATTACGTGAGAGGAAGCAGTGGGATCCAGAAGATGATATTGGGTATAAAAGTATTTTCTGGCAAATGTGAGGAACTTCTTTGTTATCATCATTTTATATGTGCCTGAGTCCTTTTCACCTTGGAAAAATTTATTATCTTAATATAGTCAGAGACTTAGGGGATAAGTTCCTCAAATCCATTTCAATGGTATCACTTTTGATTAATGCTTCAATTTAGATTACATGGGATCCTTCTTCTAGCTCAGTGTACAAAATTACACCAGTTTTGGTACCTTCTCCACTGAGTGCCACAGCTGCTTGAATCCTATAAGAAAAACTTTGTCCACGCAGATGGAGCAAATCAGGCTGCACCTGCATCTTCTCCTCCATCTCAGAGGGCCTCGCCCACGTTCTCCTGACTCTCTACCTACAGGAATGAACAACTGACATTTAACACTTGGACTATTGAATGTATTTTCCATACTCAGCAGACCTGGTGTTATTAAACAAGTTCCACATAGCTTGGTGGCATAAGTGTCTCCCCGGCAAGAGCAAGGTCTGGAGTTCATTCCCCAGAACCACATGCAATGCTGACCCCCACATATGCTGCTTTTGAACCAGGCATGGTGGCACACACCTGTAACCCCAGTGCTGGGGAGGCTGAGATCGGAGGATCACCTTAAGTCCAAACTGCATAGTGAGATGCTGTATTTAAAAAAAGTAAAGGCCTGCCCAAATATCTCAGAGGATTAAAGCACCTGCAAGCAGGCACAGGGGCATGGAGTTCAATTCCCAGGCCTGCCATGACAGCCCCGCCCCAGGAGCGCTCTGAGAGCGATTGATACTGGGCGTGGTGACATGCACCTGTTATCCCAGCTCTTGGGAGGCTTTAAACAGGCAGATCACTACCAATCCGATCTAGTAGTGAGACCCTGACCACCCTGTAGACCCTTCCCTAAAATGCAAACAAACAAACAAACAAATAAATAAATAAACAAGAAAGACAAAGGTGAAGAGTGCAGCCCACGTAACATTTCAAGAAACTCATTTCCTCTGTGAGTGAACCAGAGCTGTTTTCTGTTGTCTCATTTAGGACTCTGAGCATTGCAGCTCTGCTCTTTTAGTGCAGTCCCACAGAACTAGAACTGCCCCTCAATCATAATTAAAGCCATGCTAATGTTTTACCTTAAGCACATTACAGTTTCATGTTGTTTCAGGTACTGTAGTTTAAGAGACAAGATGCAATCTGATGAGAAAAATCCATATGTATTTAGAAATTTTGTGGACATCCTAAAAGAAGATCTTTGAGGGGGGAAAACAACATCCCTAGCATCAGAGTTAAAACCCAAGACTATGTGTTGGGGTTTATCCAAAGGCAGAACTCTATATTCTTCTCCTCCATTTCCTGAAGGCATCCTTGACATCCCCATTCCTAAAGGTGTAAATAAAGGGGTTCAACATAGGAGTCACCACTGTGTACATAACTGTTACAATGCGACCAGTGGTTACCGAATAACTGGAAAGAGGCCGGAAGTAGACCCATGTGAGGGTGCCATAGAATATGGCCACTACTGTGAGGTGGGAGACACAGGTGGAAAATGTTCTCTGCTTGCCTTTGGCTGAGCGGATCCGGAGGACCACTGAGATAATGCGGGCATAGGAGCCAGCGATGAGGACCAGAGCTCCATTGATGACAATCACACCCTCTGTTTGAATCAGCAGGGTGTTAAGGTGGGTGCTGGAGCAGGAGATCTTCATCAGTGGGTAGAGATCACAAAAGAAGTGGGGGATCCTGTTATCTGCACAGAAGGTCAGTCGGCCCATGAGAAAGGTGTGCAGTAGGGCGTGAAGGTGGGACAGGATGTGGCACGTGGCCACCATCTGTGCACACAGCCTTCTGCTCAGGATCATGGGATAATGGAAAGGGTGGCAGATGGCGACGTACCTGTCATAGGCCATCGCTGCCAAGAGGAAGTTTTCCGTGGCTGCAAAGCAAATGAAGAAATAAGTCTGTGCTAAACAGCCCATGTAGGAAATGAACTTGGCAGGGGAGAAAATATTCTGCAGCATCTTGGGGACCGTGGTGGACGTGAAGCAGATGTCTACCCAGGCCAAGTTACCAAGGAAGATGTACATGGGAGTGTGGAGGGGAGGGGCAAAGATAACCAGTGTGATGATGGCAAGATTGCCAGCAATGTTGACTGTGTACATGAGCAAGAAGAGAAGGAAGAGTGGAATCTGCTCTTCGGAGTGGGTAGAAATGCCCAAGAGAATAAAATGAGACATACTGGTCCAGTTGGTGTTGTCCATCTGTTGTCATAGGAAGAGAACAGAACATTTTTATACGTTTGTAAATATGAGCAGGCTGTTTAGTTATTTTTACTGATGTGCCTCAGTATAAATGACATATGGCACTGATAAAGGGATCAGATGCTTAATAATTTCCCAAAATAATACAGTCTTTAAAATTGCCATCATCACTGCCATCATAATTAATATTTACAGAGTATTTACCTTGAATTAGTGACTAGGCTATATTATCCTATCTAAATCAGACAATTACTTCATAAAGCCATCATTGTCATTAGTGTTACTATTTTACTGGTTTTACAAATTAGAAAACTAACACATTGAAAGTTCAGTCTCACAATGAGCAAATATCTGAATTTAAAACACTTGTATCTGGATCCAAGGGCTGTACTAACTGCTGTATAACATGACTCCTCAAAGTAAAACTGTGCCATTCACTTTGCCTTATCTGACTCAACTGATTTTACTTGTTGTACGTTTCCTTTTGTATTTCTGCTTTTTGCTTGTTATATTAGGGAGACTATATGATATTTACACATGTGAGTCTGGTTTATTTCACTTATGAGTATATGTTCAAGTGGCATCCACTTCAGTATAAATGCTTCAAACTTATCATTCTTAATAGCTGAGTAATACTCCATTATATAGAAATACCACATCTTTTTCAACCATTCCTCGTGTGATGGACATCTTGGTTGTTTCCAAGATTTTGCTGTCACACATTGTGCTGCTATAAACATAGGTACACATATATCTCTATGATACAATGTATCCAGATCCTTTGGGAAAATTCCCAGTAGGGGGATAGCCGGCTTGAATGGGATTTCTAGTCCTACTCTTTTGAGGAGTCTCCACACTGACCTCCACAATGGTTGTACCAGTCTACATTCCACCAACAGTGGAGAAGTGTTCCCTTTTCCCCACAACCTCTCCAACATTTGTTGTTGGTTGATTTCCTTATGATAGCTATTCTTTCTGGAGTGACATGGTATCAGCTTTTCTTCTGGATGGTTAACAACCTAAGATCACAAGTCAGAGTTGGAGAAATAGAAGAGCCACAAGGCCAGCCAACATTTTGGCCCTAGCCTTTCAAAGTCAGCAAAGATTCAGGACATAGGAGAACCTGTACTGCAATATCATGAAATCAGGTGAGCTCCAAATTTTCTGAACAAGGAGATTATGGAGCCACAGAGGAAAGAGATTGAAGTTCTATAGTGTGCCTGGGGAGAGTCACATGAAGAGAAAACTTTCAAGCTCTCACAGAGAGCAAACTGGTCTAGCATTGGCCGTGACTCATCCACATGGATAACACAGACAAAGGAACTACAGAATAATGTACAGTACTACAAGATAACCCCTGAGAGGACTTCACTGACCACATAGGAAATATAAAGTTCATGTGTTGGTATATAAGTCTTGATCTATCTAGGTCTTACCCATCCAGCAGAAGAGTATAAAAATGAAGTATATAACGTGGGTCCATAATATTAAGCTGAGCTGTAAGTGACTATGGTCGACAATTTCTTTGAATAACTCACTATTGTTGTAGAATACTGACTGCGTTGGATTGTGGTGTCGAGTTCAAGCACCTAAGTTAGTTGAATGACAATGGAGTGCCCACCTTTGACAGATGTAGACAAAGGAAGGTGTGTAGAAAGAAAAAATCATGAAGTGTGTGTATAGACAGTACAGTTGGGATAGATAATGCTGTGCTTCTACATAATCCTATGAGAGGCAAGATCTGCGCTAATGGTGGTTGGACAGGATATTATGTTGGCTTCTAGTACTATGGTCATCTACTAGGAAAATAATTATTGAATTTTTGATATAATTCAGGTATAAAAAATAAGATAAGTAAGCAGCTACACTCTTAATTCACTGATAAGAGATAACTACTAAAATAATATCTGTAAATATAATATCATGTATGCACCTTGTACAATACCAAAACATTATGTAAACAGTTTGCAATGTATTGATTTATCGAATCTGTACTGTTAAGGTGTCTTGAAACTGCCTGATTGACATTTGTAGTTCAATAAAATAAAATTAAAAAAAAAAAAGTAAAACTGTCGCCTCTTACAACAATAGGCTTCCTGGTGATCTAGGGAACCAGTGAGGCTGCCTCTGGAGCAGAAGTTGGAATTCATTTGGCTCAGTGACATTCATTTTACTTTTTCTTTTTCCCTTTCCTTTCTTTTCTTTTTGGTAACAGGGTTTGAACTCACTTTCCAGGCATGAATTTAAGCCACTGAGCTATCATCCCAGCCCAGCAACATTCCTTTTAGGGAATTCTTTGGATGATGATGTTGCCGGTGCTCAAAGATTTCTCAGACTACACGTTGAAGTTTCCAGATTGTTAATTTTTGTTAATCTACTTTCTAAACTAATCTTGTCATCAAGGTGTCTTCTTACCAAGTCTCCCATGTAAAAACGAAAGAATAGAGTTGATGCTAGTTTTAGACTTACTATAGTAATAAACAATAGTTCTGGGTATGTAAAAATAGTTTGTTAAAAAAGAAAACATTGTTGCATTAGATGTCTTTACAGAAAACTTTAAGTCACTCCTTTGAATCTGTAGGTTCTACATCTATTGGTTTAACAATTATTCATCCAAAACTTTTGAAAAAATTCCAGAAAGCCCCCAAAAGAACTTGAATTTGCTGTCAGATACTACATCAAATTCATGCAAATTAAATGATGCATAGGCATTGTATTTAGTATTATAAATATTCTACACATGATTTAATATATATAGGAGGCTGTGCATAGGTTATATGCAACTGCTATACAATTTTATATAAAAAACATAAGCATCTTAAGATTTTGTTATTAACGAGGCATCCTTGGGTGTATATGCCATGTGTACCAAAGGATAGCTACATTTAGGCTTGATAATTATTTTTGAAAATTGTGTTATGTTACCATAGAAAATTACGTATGTGAATATTATTTTTTGTGGGTCAGAATATGTGAACGTTGTAATTTCATAGAGTTGAAGCTAGTACTAATATAATTTTGCTGAGTTATTTAGTCTTAGCAATTGTTTCTTTTGATGATTATCTTCAACCCAAAATGTTATAGTCAGAGAAATTTAAAAGTGACTTTAATTTTATATTAGTCATTATAAAAAGATATAAAAGACTTTCAGCATAAAAAGAATTACAATAGGATAAAATTTGAAGAGTGATTGAAGTAAAAGTTTAACTCAAAAATATCATATAATATAGCTACTAAGGATGATCTTATTTTTTTAAATAATTAAAAAATCTTTTATTTATTTATTTACTTGGTACAGTTTCTCACTATGCAAATCAGACTCGTAGTGATCCCCCTGTCTCAGCTTCCTCAGAGCTGGTATTACAGGTTTGTGCCACCAATCCTGTTAGGGGCTGGCACAGAGTACCTGGGGTCCTGGGGCTGGCACAGCATGGGGATCAAACCCAGTTCCTCATACTTCCTAGGCAGGCCTTTAGACCGCTCAGCTATTTCCCCAACCCAGGATCATCTTATTCTTGCATTTTAAAAATAGATGATGTCAGTTTCGAGTGACTGTGATGTTTAGATGTCATTGAATACATTTTAAAAAAATAATGCAATTTTTGGTCTTAAAAATAAAATATATATTATATTATAGCCTTACACCTATTGAAGCATTTGATGAATGATTTTATGTGCTAGATTTTAAATGCTCATAAATTCCCATCAAGGGACATATGAAGAAAAACTAGAAAAAATATAGATTTGACCCAACCTCTAAATCAGGGCTCAATCTCTTTTTATAGGATCATGAAAAACAATGAACACCCTTATGCTTCTTGAGTGCTTTTTGTGACAGGAAGCTTTAGTGGGCAGCTTTAGTTTCTTCTCCTCCATGGAAGAAACTAATGTGTGACAGTCTTTGCTTTTATCAGAACAAGTTCTGATTCTTTAGGACCTCTCACAACAAGTCCATTACCTTTCAATACGAAAATCCTTGAGAAATCTAAGCAGAATTCAACAAAGTCGGCATAGCCCAGCAGTTACCAAAATCCAAGCTCAGTTTTGGGCTACAGAATTGGAATATGAATAGCATGTTATTCTTAAAATTATTATGAGGATTAAATGAGAATATTTGGTTCCTGGAAAATATCCAGTAAACCCTGGCAAAATTCCCCATCAAATTTTCTGTCTTGTTAAAGAGTCTCCAGGTTTTTCTGCCACTTAAGTCTCTTTGTCATTGCCCTTAAAATATGATTCCCAGAACTAAGCAAAGTTCTGTGAGTCTGGGATCACAGAATATCTGATTTTGTCTAGTTAACAAACAACAACAACAACAGCAAGATAAAGTTGGTAGTTCATACATAAACTGTATTCATGGCTACTCAAGGAATTTTGAGATTTTGTAATTTTGTTCTTAGGAGAAAAATGTGAAAACAATAAAGAACTGTCTCCTGCAGGGCAACTTTATAAACAGGGCCATGTCATTTTTATATCATTTGAGTGTCATTTGTAGCTGTGTGTTCTTCACCAATCACTGTGATCTTTATTACACAGAGGAGAAACCAAGGCTGAGTGAGTGGAACTGATTTTCTCAGTGTAACTTAGTATTAAATGGTGATGGGATTTCATACCTGTGCCTGGATACCTTGAAGGTCTTTAACTTCTTCCCCATCAAACTGGATGCCACCATGGTACAACTCAAGAGAGCACACATTAGGTTTTTTGACTACAGAAATGTGGCAATTGAGAAAGTCATATTAAACATCCTGGGTTAATTTCAAAATGCTTAGATGATGAATGAGGAACAAAAGCAGTAGATACATTTATTCAGCACCTAATCATGTCCCACACATTTTTGTAAGAGCTTTACCTATGTTTTGCACTTGGTGATTTCAATGATTCTGATGTAAGTATTATCGTTGTCACAGTACAGACTAAGAGCTTGAGGATCACAGGATTCTGTGACATGCTCCAGGTCATAGAATTACTAATTGGTGAAAATGGATTTAAATAACTCTACATGACTTAAATCCCATGCTCTTCACTACTGGGCTATGCTACCTCTTAAACTGTCTCTCCTTATTTCAGTTTCTTCCTTCCTCTGCTTTTTACTTTTTCATTGTTCTACCTGGCACATTGGCCGATGGTAAATGCTATCATATTTTGGTATTTTAATTCTAATTATAAAACTAAAGAGTAGATATTATTATTCCCATTCTCAAATAATGAAACTAAAGATTAAAGGGATGAGTTACTTCAGCATGGTCACAGAGTGTGGGGTTGGAGGCAAGTTGCCATTGATGTGACTAACCCAGAAGATATAGTATCCAGGGTTGGGCATGAACTGGTTCTAAACTTGTGGTTTAGAAAACATGGGGTGTCTGTTTTAGGAAAGATGTATGGGTGCATTAAGTTGTACTTCACAGTGGCCATCGCTAAGTGGCTAAGTCCAAATAACTTTGGTGACAAGGTTGCTCATAAATCTATAAAGTGTCACAGAAGTGGTCAGAGCATGAGCTCCTTGAGATCTAGTTTTCTTTTTCCTTTCTCACCATTGGTAAAGATGACCCCGCCTCACCTATAGGATAGTTTGTCCACATATCTGCATCTCAGGAACAGAGGAAGCGAATATGGTGTAAGGAGATGGGAAGCCAAGAATGGAAAGCTATCAGAGGAGAATCTTACTTTGTACAATGGTGAGAGTAAAGAGACTGCAGTGGGCTGGTGATAGAGCTCATTGGCGTAGCATTTGCCTACGATGTGCAAAGAGCTTGCTTTGATCTCCAGTCTGCTAAGAATAAGACAAGGGCACCAACAGTAACAACAAATCTCTAGTGGAATGGATTGTGAAGTAGAAAATGGAATATCTGGTCTTTGGTCTCAGGTCTTCCAAGAAAACTTTCTGAGAACTTATGTGAACTACTTTGTTTCTTTATCTGGAAAATGGGAAGAATAATGCCTGCTTTCAATGCTGAAGCTCTACAAAAACAGAGAAGAAGACTGTAGACATGAAAGAACTTTAAAATCCTATGAAACAATGAGAAGGAGGAGGCTCTTGCATAGTACAACTAACTCATTTTCCAAATTTCCCTGTTTAATTGTTATTCTCAGAAGTTAGGAGAAAAGTCCGGATTAGTCGTAAAGAGAAGAAACATGGACAACCATGATCAGGAGGTAAGTTCTGGATCACCTAGCTTTGATAACTTGTAAATATCTCCTCAACTGACTGAAGATCTCTGGAATTCCTCAGAATGTCTCTGACTCAAGGAAAATTCCCCTGAAAGAGATTATTCTTTTTTTTTTTTTTTTTTTTTTTTTGTCTTTTTGAGACAGGGTCTCGCTATGCAGTTCAGGCTGGCTTAAAGCTCACTTTGTAGCTCAGGCTGGTCTCGAACTAACAACAATCCTCCTGCCTCAGCCTCCCGAGTGCTGGGATTACAGGCATGCGCCACCACGCCCGGCAAGATTATTCTTGACTATGTAAATTACCCATACTTTTGTGTATAGGTTGTAGTGGGGAGGAAGACAGCACATCTAAGGAAGGGAAGGGGAAGAAATTATGAAGAAAGAGAGAGCAAAACAAGGATTGAAGACAAACTTCACAATACTCACATTATTGCTCCAAGGATCAATTTTGAAAAAGATGGTCTTCCCCAAGAAATTACTAACAGCCTGTCTAGGAGTTGTCTAAAAACTGTGGCATGCAGGTGTGTAGCCCTCTGAATGCAGATCTTCACCTTCCTCTGGACTCTGGGCTGGGCTGGAATGAACTAGGCCAGGAGGTTCCATCCTCTTTTAGGCAGTTTGTGTCATCTTGCCTCATTTTGACAGCAGCACCCAGGAAAGACAGGGGAAGTTGCCTAGCATAAGAAAAGCATCAGATAGGGGTTGGGGGCTAACACTGGGGACCTTTGGTGGTGCTTCTGCTTATTTAGGGGAGGAGGGAAGGACTAGAAAAGGCACTAGGAGGTGAGGTTTCATCAGATCCTTCTCCTGGATTCTATGCTTCTTAGTAGTATGGAGTCTCCCACGTGTCATTGTCCAATCCTGTTCTCTGGGGACTGGAGCCTACGGGGAAGGGTTTTCCATGTTAGTACTAGTGACTGCAGGTTGATAGCACATCTGATCCCAGAAGCATGTCCAGGACCTGGGACATTGGGCTGGGTATGGGTAGGGTTTACTATGTGTCCTCCAAACTTAGTTCCTGAGAAGGAAGCCCACAGAAACTCAGGCACCATTAAGGCAGGGATAAATTTCCCATGCCTTGGGTCCTCAGAATTGCAAGCTCTTAGTTTCTGTTAAGCAATAAATAATAATAATAATTTATATGATAAAGTGAACACTTTTTTGTTGGAGAGGTTGTGGGGAAAAGGGAACACTTCTCCATTTCTGGTGGGAATGTAGACTAGTACAACCATTGTGGAGGTCAGTATGGAGATTCCTCAAAAGAATAGGACTAGAAATCCCATTCAAGCCAGCTATCCCCCTACTGGGAATTTTCCCAAAGGATTTGGATACATTGTATCATAGAGATATATGTGTACCTATGTTTATAGCAGCACAATGTGTGATAGCAAAATCTTGGAAA
>PVKA01050254.1:0-12819 GCA_004027165.1 Ctenomys sociabilis | reverse complement strand
TTAATACATTCCAACAATATTTCAGATTTCTTCAAGTTAGATTTTTTCTGTATAATAAAGCACAATATCAAAAAATTAATTTAAAAAGCAAATGGACGAACACTTTAATAATTTTAATAAGTTTTAATAGCTGTATTTCGTGTCAACACTTGCAGAAAGTGAACTTTTTAGGAAGTCAAGCATCTCACAACCGCTTCTTCTCGCTCTTACAAGGAGGTACAACTTTCTAACCCTAAAACCTGGAGGGATCGCAGGCCTGGGGAAGTCATTTCCCCAGGTGACTCTGCTGCTCTTCTGCACACAGCGGGAAGGAAAGCCATGGGCAGGTGTCCAAGTTATCGTGACTCCTTCTCATTAGGAGTTGATATCGGTTTGGTCCTCCTTTCTTTACAGGAACCTAATAAGCAGGTGAATATCTATGGGGAGCACTGTGGGGGAAGAAGGTCTCATTTTTTTCCTCTTTCTATTAATTTATTTTAATTTTTTTATTATTATTTACTTTATTTTGTTTTGAAAAGTAAACACATATGCAAGAACAAAAATCAGAAACAAAGAGAAATATGGTAACATAATAATACACAGGTTATTGATTTTCAAAATGAGAATATCTGTTTAAAAATGGTTGATGTATTTATTTTTATCATCAAATCTGTTGATTAGCTTAACAGATAAAGTACTGTAAAGACAGTATAAATTAAAATTGAAACAGAAAAAATAAAAATATATAAAATTTCACTTAAAATAATATGAATTTCACAGTACTTGTTATAATACATAGTGTAGTCTTCCAACCACTTATTCATATTACCAGATATATGCATGGAAAATTGTAAGAAGAAAGAAAAGAAAAAATATGTATAAGAAAGTAAGAACAGAAAAAATACAAACAATTAAATAAAGGAGACAAAACAAATTAAAGCATTAACTGCTTCTTTCCAAAAACAAGCAGAAATGCACAGTACAATTGTCCAAACCATCCTGCTTACATACATAGATAAATCATTTTCCCCCACTCCCTCTCTTGTCCTTCTCCTCAACTCAGTAACTCCTTCCTTTTGGTAAGTAACTCTTTCCTTATCCTCTTTATATTAAAGTGCAGTGAGAAAATAGCAGGTGGCTGAAGTGACATTATTACACCACACACACACACACACACACACACACACACACGTAGACACAGACACTACAAGGCGGTCTCCTGGCATCTGAGGAGTTAGCTGATGACTCACTGGTGCAAACCACTCCTTATGACTTCACCCCACAGGAGCGCTGCTGTGAGCTGCTGAATCTGCAGCCTTCTACACTTTCAGCTCCTCTGGGGAAGGAAGGTCTTGCAGGCCTCCCTGAGCACCTGCTTTGCAACCTGCCCATTCCGAGCTCCAGCTCCCTGCATTAGGAACTGCTAGCTTCTTTGCTTTTGTCAGACTTCATTTATTTTTACCATTTGAATGACACGATTTTTACTAAAACATTTATCAAACTTTTAAATATTTTCCAAGCCATCAAAAATGCAAATAGGGAAGTTAACATGTTACCAGAGAGCTTTGTCAAATGAGCAGGTCACAGAGCAGAACTAATGATCCTTTGCTTTTAAGGGCACTCAAATGCCAATATCTGCATGTCTAGAAAATAAAATGTAGACCAGACATCAAACAATCAATGGTGACATCTAAATGTAGCTTTGCTTTCTTTTCCATCTCTTTCTATATCATGAAAGCCCTTACATGAAAATACAACTATGTACAAATAACACCTAAGTCTAGTCCTATTTTAAAAGTGAAACATTGGCACAAAAATAGAATCCTTAACCTCATAGAACTATCAGGTACAGAGCAAAAAGGAAACAAACCTATCCTGAACTCTATCCCAGCTCCCCACACTCAACATGCCATCCTGCAGGAGAACGTGGGCACAAGCATTTGTAAAATAAATAGAGTAACACTGGTTTGGTGTCATATGTTCACCAATGTCTCAGTTGGCCAGTCCAGCCTGACCCTTATACCTGTGTTCTGGATCCTCATTCAAAAGGGGTCTCAGGCCCACAAGCGATGGATAACTAAAAACACTTTCAGAGCCTCTACCTTTTTTTTTCCTAATTTTCAAATTGTGGTAGAAGGCAGATAACATAAAAAATCCAAATTACTTATAATCACCACCAGCATCCAGCTTGAGAGCAGTTCACTTCCGAAATCCAAACTCTGTACCCATTAAACAACCACTCCCCTACTCCACCTCGATAATCCTTGGACAGCCACCACCTTACTGTCTGTCCCTGCACCTTTGACTCCTGCAAAGCCTTCAGTAAAAGATAGATTTCTATAGTATTTGTTCTTTTATATCTCGCTTACTGCACTTTGTGTAATGTCCTCAAGGCTCAAGAATGAAGTACCCCAATATCAGAATTTCCTTCCTATTTGAGGCAGATACCCCACTGTATAGACAAGCTACAGTTTGAATGTTTCCGCTTCCACCAGTAGTGCCACATTGCTTCCAAATTTTAGCTACTACTAGCACAAGTACAGGTGGGTACGCATTTCCTTGAACCTGTCCTTTCTATGCTGTGTGTGGGCTATATTCCTAGAAGTAGAATGGCTATGGTAATTCTTTTTTTTTTTTTGTTTTTTTTTTTGTTTTTTGTTTTTTGTTTTGAGACAGGGTCTCACTATGCAGTTCAGGCTGGCCTTAAGCTCACTTTGTAGCTCAGGCTGGTCTCGAACTCACAGCAATCCTCCTGCCTCAGCCTCCCGAGTGCTGAGATTACAGGCGTGCGCCACCACGCCCGGCTTGGCTATGGTAATTCTATGGGCAGTTACTCCGAGCAACCGCCACGTCGCTTTCCATGGCAGTTGTACCATGTGACGCCTCCACCAACATTGCACAATAGTCTCCAGATCTGCACTAACAGTTGTTTTCCGTCTTCTGACAGCAGCCCTCGTCCTGGGTGTGAGCAGCTACCCCATGATGGCCCTACCTAGCATTTTCCTAATGACTAGTTATAATCCCTTTTGCTCCAGTGGTATTTTATTCTGAATATGAATATGGAAAATCATTCTTGTCTCCACCACTTCCGAGTATGCTGCCACAGGATTTTCTCTCTGCCACCTGTTATTATGTGAAGAAGCGAGTACCATAGAAGTTAGTACTTAAATTGTTTGTTTCTTCACTAACAGAGAAAATTCTGACTACGTAAAATAATTATCAAGCAATCCACAATGACAAAAGCACACCTAACTGCTCATTTGACTATCTGGAAGAGCACAAAACATGCTGGAAGAATAGGATGTTCTTATTGCTACTCTACCAAAAATCCTCATTACCAAAATGTTTTAGAAATAATAATTTAAAAAAATGTTTTAGAGAGTTAAAGATGCAGGCTGGAGATCCAGGTTCAGGACAGGCATCAATCTGACTCTTATTTACTTCTCTCTTTGATCCTCGAAGAAGAATTTTCCTTGGAATTCAAATCAATAACTGTGATAATGCCATTATTCCGTGTGTGCAGGCATAGTAACTGCTCCATGCTAGGGAACTTCAAAGCATGAACTTGAGACTTTAGGAATGCAGGGCTCCAGTGACTAATGGAGTTTTCTGCTTACCTGCTCTACCATGTGTAAGGTGTCTTCTGATTGCACCACACCTAACTAAGGTAAGGTATAAGTAGCTGAATATACCTTTTGCTAAACTATTCTCATCACTTTTAAGTTGTATAGACAGAGTACATAAAATGGCACAGTATTTCAAAGAGCACCTTTTTTATCAACTGGAATGTAAAGGAGTTTATTCTAATAGCATTTCATTTACAAAATGTTACCTGAGAATTCAATCCATTTACCTCCAGGGCTCAAAGAGTAACAGTTATATGGTTCCAATCAATGTCCTTCAGCCCATCCATAAGAATGCTTCATATATTCTTTTACAATTTCAGGCTACTTTAAAGAATCTTAAGAAAACTACAGATCTAAATTAATTCTAGTAAAAGAATATAATCGAGGTTAAAAATCTGGGATTTCTGGTCATCCTGCTCTAAAGTTGAATGCCTGATTCTGATTCTCTGATAATATCCTCAGGGGTTCTGGCCATAAACAAAGATTCTTAAGTAAGAGAAAGATAGCTCCATTCCAGTAAAAACTTCTGGTGATTCTAATGAGCAACAGATCTGAGATCAAGTATTCTTGACATTAACAGAACCCCATTTTTTTAAAAAGCAAATTCATTCCTGATGCAACGAGCAAGGCAAGGAGTGGAATTTTCACTCTCAGTTACAGAACATTTTTTAGTAAAATCCCAGCTGTGGAGGGGAGAAAGAAAGGAAACCTGTAAGTCAAGATATATGAATGAAAGAAAAATAAATAACAACACATTATATTTCTTAGGCTACCTAAGGAATAAATCACTAACAGCAGTGTCTGTATGCAAAATCACTGTCATTAAATGAATATTATGCACTTTTCAGATTATGAAGGAGTCCACATGTTACTTCCTCTTCATCAGGTTTTTGGAGTAAGACTTCTTAAATTATTCCTGGAACTTTATGCAAAATGACTTCGGTGTTTACATTACTAAGATCCTTTGGATACAATTCAAGAAAAACTTGACTTATTTGAATTTTATCCCAAATTCAAAAAAAGTAAGTAATCATTTTATATAAATAGAATAATATGTACCTTTAAATTTCTTCTTAAGTGAAAGCCAATATCATCATTCCTGAAAAGGAAAAAGTTTAAAAAGTAGCCAGAATACATGTTATTAAATTTCACATCAAACATTTACAGAGCAAACTACACACACACACACACACACACACACACACACATGCATTCACCCACTCCACCCCACCCCACCCCATTCATACTACAGAAACCCACATTTTTAAATCCACCTATGCACATGTAGTATCTGCATATGGATCACATGATGTTGATTTACTACTCATTTCCAGGACCTTACTTGGAAATAATTATCTTTTACCTACCAATTAAAACCTACTGCAAATTCATTCATGTCTCCCATAAATTAACATGCACTTCCAAAAAAGAACACATAATCTGGTGAGCAGAGAGGCAGATGGGGGGGGTGGATTTTTCAAGAAGGGATTAACTTAAAGTGTTGTTTTTCTCACAGTTTTGTACCAAAACATAACTGTACTCTTTCCTAAAATGATGTTCTTTCCTGATACTTTATCAGGAAAAATTTAGAATCCTAAAATGAGCAATACCGATTTTGTGAGACAAACCCCTCTGCTTCAAATCCCCAAGTCAATTCACAGTAGCTACTTAAGAGATGCAAAAGGCCTGGCAAGAGTATTTATTTCCTGCAAGAATCCTGTTCAAGCAAACTGTCCACTCAGCAGTTCTGCAGGCTACTGTCTCTCCATGCGACAGGCCCACTTATTCATAAACAAATCATTAACATTCTTGACATAAATCCATAGTGGACCATTAATCCCAACTATGATAATGTTTTAGTACATTTGCTCTGCTCACCATGAATGGGAGTGTTGTCTCGCAAAACCCATCCTTGACAAATAAGAGACAAATTATGCCCCGTGAGAAAACTTGCAGAATGAACGGCTTACACACCAATTACCGTCTCATTATCTGGCTCATGCCAAAATAGATCCTGTGTGCTTTGGGTGAAATGTAGAATTTTCTTACTCAGACCAAAAACTACAATTTGCCAAGGTGATTTTTATTGTTCAAAGGCATCTCCAAGCCACATTTTGGGGACATTCCTAATAAAAAGAAATCAGTAAATACTACTTAAGGAGGAAAAAATCCTTGTATGAATTAAAAATAGCAGTGATGGTAGCAAGCTATAGTAACCAGTCAACGCTAGGCTTATTAGCATTTCGGTGTTCATTATATTCTGCTTAAGGGGCCTTAAATGATACAGAAGTGATCACAGGGTCATAAGAGACGTAAAGTCCAGTAGACTCGAATGACCTCACACTTCTGCTTAAATTCATTTACAAATCCTCCAAAGAGAATTTAAACAATCAGCTTTATCATAGTCAAAAAGTATTAGCTAAGGGCAGACCAGATAGCTCAGCGAATTAAAGCTCATGCTTAGGTCGACACAGGGGCCGGGGGTTCGATCCCTGGCCTGTCGTGCCCATCCTGCCCTTGGGGGCCCCCCGAAACGGCCACTGAGACTGGGTGTGGCGGAGTAATCCCAGCGCTTGGGAGGATGAAAAACAGGAGGATCACAACGAGTCCAGTCTGGGTAGTGAGACTCTGTAGACCCTGTACTAAAAAATACATTAAAAAAAAAAGTATTAGCTAAGCACCCTCATACAAGTGCTCCACTCTAAATGAATCCAACCCTTACTCTTTAATCATGACATTGTAACATAAGTATTGTTAGAATACTGTGATTTGTTTTGCCCCTAGTTGTTACCTATAAACTATCTGCTGGGTAAGACTCAGGCTTGTAGTCTGAGAGCCAGCACTTCAGATATTTGTATTGTCCAAAACAACACGTTGACTCTATTGAGTTTTCCAGAAGATATCTGGCTTCCATTAGAGGTTAGGGAGAACACTGCTTTTAAAATTTTATATGTAATGGAATCACTTAATGATTTTGCTGAACTTCAGGTTCCAGGCCAATGGGTCTGAGGCAGCAGATAACCTGAATTTCTAGGCAGGTGATTAGACCGCTGTGCTATCTCGCCAGCTCCAATAACCTGAATGTCTATCCAATCACCACATGAGCTGGTACCACTCTCTTTGGACCACACTTTGAAAAGCATAATAGAGAGAACTGTGTTCCGACAGTGGCTGGGTCAACGAGTGGCTTGGTTAGGCACAGCGTGGAGACCTCGTCCTCTACTCCATTTTTTGCTTTCCTTATTCTTAATACAATCACTAATTCAATAAACTAAAATCTAAAGTCAAGTTTCCTACAACTTTTAGAGTAGGAATGGAAGAGCAGAAGTATGAAGAAAACTTGCACAATATTAACCTGAGAAGAAATTCCCCACTGAGAGCCTAGAGTTTAATTTTACTGTACCCTTCCAGATAAAGCAGAAGGCCATAAGCATAGCTCTGAATCTCTCAACTTCAGTATCTTGATCCATAAAAATACAAGTGGAAAATAATGACTGCACAGTCTTAGCACAAGATAAAATAAAAACAGCAAAATTGCATTAGTACCACACATCTTTGGGAATCGTAAAACAGTATTTAGTCTAATCCTGAGCTAGTAGCATGAGCTCAGTTGGACATAAAAGACCCAGCTGGGTTTGAGTCCTTATTGTGCTATTTATTAGCAACTCATCTTCAGGCAAATCACTTAGTCCAGAGGTTCTCAGATACAACTGTGAAACCTGTACTAAACTGAACATGTAGTAACTACTCGATAAAAGCTCAGTTTCCATTGCCCACCACCATGGGGCTGATAACCAAGAGTCATCAGAGATTTTCATACAAAAGGTCTGAGATGCAATTTCAGTTTCTGTATTTTGTACAAGTTTCCTGAGCAAGGATTAGAAACCATTACCATCACTTTTTTTTTTTTGAGCCTCAGACACCTCACATGTAACACACTACCCAGCCTTCCCTACTCCGACAGAGATATGACAACAGGGCTTGGCAAAAGACAGAACCCTATGACTGTGCTATGTGCATTCCCTAGGCATAGACTGAAGGATTCAGTCATAGTGACTTCCCTGAGCTGGAGATAACCACTCTCCTTGAATTTATCTTCTGTTTACACCTCTAGTCATAAGTAGATTGAGAGTATTTGTGCACTCCAGTTTCTGGTAATATTTTTCTCTTTTAATCCCTACAAACAAAGCAATCTTTGCCCCGCACTCTGGGTCACAGGGGAGACAGCTTCTCTGTACCATCTCACTTCTGGGTTGGCCCGTTGAAGATGCCATTGAACATTTTGCAAAACCCAAGAGGCAAGGTCTACCCCGCCCCCATGAAATCAGGCTGTGTCGAGTGCAGCAGCCTTGTCAGCCACTAAGAATGCAGTTTCCAATCAGAAAGAAAGAATGTTTCTCTCATAGCACAGTATCTCTTGCCTCTTTTATGACTTCCCATCTGCTTTACCTTGGATGTGGATATAATCCAAGTAACAATTGTCACAAAGGAAGATGTATTTCTACCCTCTGGTTTTGGAAGATAAAGATCTTATTTGCAATTACAAATCTTAGGTGGAATAGGGCTATACAATAGAGCTTATGAAACATATTTCTGTGGAAGGCAGCTGGGCTTTTATGCAGAGACCTAAGGGCTTTTTTCAAAAGCATGAATTGCAGTTGCTTCACTGTCCCTTTAATTTTTTCTTTCTCCCTCCTGTCCTGCCTCTCCTTCCTTTTTCTTTTCTTCTAGTAGTATTCTATGAACTCACTGAATATTACTTCTTGGCTTTATTTGTCAAACAAATGTAGTATATAATTCCCGTAGGACAATGACAGAAAGGGAGTAGAATGGGAGAGAAAGAGACAGAGAGCTACGGACCATGAACTAGGGTTCCAGTGTCCAATGCTAGATTCTTGCAGGTAACGAAGGTTAGGAAGTTGGGTCTGATGTAACTGACATTATTTAGCAAATGATGAATCATACTTGGCTTTTATGGCTGGAGATTTGGTGGGAGAACATGGGGGTGGTAACAAGAGTAATCAGAATTATAAGCAAAGCACATGCTCTCTAAAAGTTAAACTGCTGTTGAATTCAATGCAAGAGCTGCAAACAAGAATATGACATTAACATTGCCAGCCTGTCAGTGTTTGCTAGAAGGCCACATCTAAGCAGACTACACATTGCAGTATGAAATGTCTCCTCTTCTGGTGCTTGATGTAACTGAAAATGCCAAAAGCTCTGTATCGGCCAAAGGAAGCACGCAGCAAGGCAAACGTGGCTTGTTGACCATTAGCCAGGCAAGAGCTAGCGGAGGCACTAGGTAGTCACAAGAACCTGCTTTTGGTCCATCCTGGGGTCACTCTGCTAAACCACATTTCCCTGCCTTCCTCAGAATCAGTGCTGATAACCAATAAAATATAAACACAAAGAATGTGTGTCCCTGAGGGACAAAGACTTGACAGCAGCAGCTCCCTGCCACCACCCAGCGTGTGATCTTTGTGCCTAGTCTTCTTGCCTACTATGTAGGCATAGACAACCATGAGACCATTCTGAGGAGGAAGCCTGATCCCTGAGCCACTGGAGACGATGTCTTCTAACTTTCCTTCTGCATGTGCAGATATTCTATTAGGTCCATAGAAAAGAGACTGGATGCTGTGTCCCAATGTGGTTCTAGAAGCCAGCAGTAGATGTTATAGGTTCAGTAAATAAGACTCCTCTCAATGGGCTCTGGTATCAGCCAGCAACAGCTGTCTGCCTCCAGGGGGGACCCTAAAAACTAAGCAAAGACTTTTGCAAACAATCAAGGAGGGTTAATCACTTTTTCCATTCACTTCCACCCAATAGGATTTAATTAAGTATACTTTAATTAAATTTTAATCAAGCTTTCTGTGGCTATAGACAGCCATTGCTGAAAACTAAATTGACTGGTTTATTCTAAAAACCCCTTTTCAAATAAAGCTGCCTTATAATGAAAAAACAAATATTTATTGTGGCAATGTATTATTCTCTTCTCAAAAGTGAAAAGAGGCTGGGAAACAGGGAAATGAATAAATAAAAGTGATCAATCATACAAAGAGAGAGGCCAATATGAGGGGGCAAGATCAGGGGTGTCGTGTTAGCCACACATCAGAGTTCAGCAAAGAAGCAAAGCTAAACTCAACACTACAGTGACATTTCTGCAGAACTTGCTAGAAAGAGGAGGTGCTCTCTGAAGTTCAGTGCCTGTGTTTCTTGATCCTTCACTCATTGTCCACTCAGCACATTGGTGGGCTGATACAGAGCTGGGAACAACAGTCCAAATACAGCATTGATCACTCCAAATGCCAGGTCTTTCGTTGACTGCTCAGAATTACAAATTTTTATTTGCATATTTGTGGCTTTCTCAAATAGATTGAGTGAGTTCAATTTAGCTGCTGGCTGATCATGTTTATTGCCCAGGGGAACATAAATTATGTTACTGGGATTAAACGGAGAAATGCTCTCCTAAATTAACGAAGTATGAAAGATTCTCTGTCCCTAAGCCAAGGAGCACCTGGTACATTTTTAATACACATTTGTGAGCTCTCTGTCTCTTCCCCAGGATACGATTTGTGCATTTGTGGCAGCTGTTCAGGTGCCTGAGGACTCCTCCCTGCTTCTTACCATACGCTGATTGTGTTCTGTATAAACAAATTTTCTGAAACTGGGAGATAGCTCAGTGGTCTAAGCACCTGCCTGGTAAGTGCAAGGACCTTGGTTTGATCCTTAGTACCCCGCGCCATGTTGATCCCACGCAGGGTCAGCCACCAAAAGCAGGCATGGTGGTTCACACCTGTAATCCCAGCACTGGGGAGGCTGAGACAAGAGGATCACTATGAGTCTGAGCTGTATAGCAGGACCCTGTACCTTATAGATAAATAAGATTTAACAAAAGCTTTCTGCAGAAACAAACTTGTCAGAAGGATATCTTTTTGAAAAAGAGAGCAACATATTGCAGCTGTATATCCACATTCTAGCAGCAACAGGCAGGAAAACCAAAGCACAGTGAGATTAGTAGGAGAGACAGGAGCGAAACACGGGACTTTGAGCCCTGGGCCCCAGGCATCCCCCTACCCTGGGCATCTCAGCGGCCCCTCCAGAAGGCCACACTCTCACCCCACCCTGTCCTGTGACCCAGGGCTCCCAAGCACGCTACACATAATCTCCTTCTTAACCTATACCGATTCATGATGTTAGGGGAGGGGAATAGGGATAAGGGCACTGGAAGCAAATTTTGATTAATCAGAATTTAAGAAAACCGTATATGTGCTGCTTAACCAAGTTGCAGACTGGACTTGAGGTTGGATGTAATTCTTAAAATAACTGTGGATTTCTCCAATAAATACGAAAGTTAGTGGGTCCTGAGTTACTCTTCTGAAACCAATCTCAATTTTACAGTTTCACAAACATAGAAGGCATCAGACTGCTTTAGTGTATAGCAATCCCAGTTTTTAGCAATCCACACTGTTTTTAGGATTATGGTTGTTTTATTTGGAATTTATTAGATTGTTTTTCTATTTGTGGGGATAAAAATAGAAAACCAAAGAAGAAATACCTATTTGAGAGTTCTACCTTTTTTATTTCCTTTTTCCAACAGGAGCATGCATCCTAAGTCATGTTTCAAACAGAATTGCCTTCAGTGCCCCACAGTCGAGGATCCAAAAGTTTCCTCTGGAGAAACTTCTAATTCTCTTTCAAAGAACCATTTTGTGAAATTCACCCGAAAAGGAAGTAGCAATCCATCCCGGAGAGGTTTCATAGCTGTCTCATGTCAGAAGATCTCTTGACTTTTTACCTCCTCTGTCAAGAGAAATACAAGCCAGGAACATGCACAGCTGGAAGATGCCTGGGAGACCATCACTAAGAGATGGGAACAAGATGGAACCCCCATCTACATTCTACCTAGACAGGACAGCAGCTAAACGTGGAATGCCCCCTCTCTGATATTGTTTTCCATGCTAAAAGAGCTCTGTGAAACATGAATAGGAATGGAACTCAAAGACAGACTATGCTTTATCACTACAGGGGATGTAACCCAGGGCCTTATGCATGCTGTGCAGGTGCTTTATCATCAGCTGACACTGCCACCTCTATATTTTTTTCAGTACCAGGGATCAAACTCAGGAGCTTGTACTTGCCAGGCAGGAGCCTATGCCACGAAGCCCCTTAAAGTTTCTTTCATAGACAGCTGAGCACACACATGCAATCTCAGCACTTAGGAAGCTGAAGCAGGAGGACTGCCCCAATTCAAGACCACAGTGGGCTGGGTCAAGGCCAATCTGAACTATATCTCAACACCCTGACTTGTAAAAATATTCTCCAAACTAAATTACACATAAACAAAAATATCTATGCAGATGAAGGAAAGTACTCAGCCAGAAAATCTTGAGTAAAGTGGCTGATCCACAGGCTTTCGCCATTACCTTACCACACAGTCCCTACCACACAAGCAATCCCATGTTACCTGTGCAGGAAGAAACCTCAGAGATTGGTCACTTACTCCAAAGCACAGTGAGATTAGTGGAAGAGACAAGAATAACACACAGGACTTCGAGCCTGGGGCCCTGGGCATTCCCCTACCCTGGGCATCTCAGTGTTCCCTCCTGAAGGACACACTCTCACCCCACCCTGTCCTGTGACCCAGGGCTCCCAAGCACTCTACACATAATCTCCTTCTTAACCTACATCGACTCGTGATGTTAGTGGAGGGGAATAAGGACAGAATGTCTGGTTCATGTAGTAAAACACAATGAATGGAGAAGAGCAGACAGAGAAGGAAAATCTAAAATAAGGAGGCCAGGCCTGAGCACCAGTCCTGGCTCAGGGATAGACTAATCTTGTAACACTAGACAAGTTAACCTTTCTAGACTTCCCTTTGTCTTGAGTAAAGTGGCCGATTCTCCGAGTAACAGAGAATGAAGGTGGCTCAATGGCTCCTTCCAGACCCCATGCCCAGGCAACCTGCAGGGAACTCTGGTCACTCTAGTGACACCTCTGACTCCCTGCCACCATCCCGCTGTAGCAAGGGTCTGCTCTTCTCAGAGAAATTAAATTCAGAAGAGCTGAGCCAATTAAAAAGGCAAACCTCAGAACCCAGAAAAGCAGAAAAATTGTTGACTCAAGAAAAGTGTCAGGGGCCCAGGGAGATAGCTCAATAGAATAAGCTCTTTCCTGGCAAGCGTAGGGTCCTGAGTCCAATCCCCAGCACCACCAA
>PVKA01050253.1:0-12819 GCA_004027165.1 Ctenomys sociabilis | reverse complement strand
TTTTGTAAGTTTTAATGATACTTAAAAACCTCAAAATTCTTATTCTCTCTATTCATTACAATCATGTAAAATTCAGACTTGGTGCTAAAATTATACTGATTTTCTTGGATAGTGTTAGCATGATTTTGCTCAAAGGCTCTGTCTGATTTCTTTTTGTTCCTTCTTTCTTCTTTTTCTTTTGATACAGAGTTGTAGTAATCCTCCTGTCTCAGCCTTCCCAACGCTATCTTCCTAGCTTCTCCAACTTGATATTAATGGACTTTGTAACAACTTTCTTTGAATTATATGCAATTATAAATAGACTAAATTTTACATTGACTAATTTTCATTTTTGGTTTTTGTTTTGTTTTGTGAGTTTCTTTTCACAACTTGAGAACTGACGGCAGGGTGTGCAGTTCCAAGCCAAGTGCTGTGGACACCCTGGCTTTTTTATTTTTGAATTTTAAAACAAAGTCTCGCTAGTTGCCCAGATTGGTCTCAAATTTACAATTCTCTTGTGTCAGTCTCCCTAGCATATTATAATTAGCAATCCATGACATAGGCAGTTAGCATAGTAATATTTCTTCCATTTTAGTGTTATGGGTACATAGCATTTGAATATAAATGTTTGTCTCTATAACTGGTAAATTCCCAAGGGCTCCATGCTGGCCAGCTATATTACTCTGTGATAAACTCCAAATACTCTCTTATATTTGATAATACTACCTCTCAAGTAAGAATTCGATATTTTCCCAGAAGAGGAATATATGGGATTTTGTCGTTCTTCTTATTTCCTGAAATTCTTAATGATCAAGCCTGGGTTTTGCTTTTGACATTTCTTCCCTGGACTTGCTAAGATACACTTCAAGACTGCAATAACCAGATTAAAGTAATAACACACCAAGTGTAGCTCTGGGCTACAGTTTTAGCTGACACAAATCATCTTTCACCGGACACACTTTATAGTCTCTAACAGAACATGATTTTGCTGGAAAAGTTAGTGCTGGGCTTCAGTTACATTTATATACCACCATAAATCTGCAGTGAGGTACCACAGTTTTTGAAAGTTTGTAATGAAATAGGGCTGATAGTTAAAATATCTTAACTATATTTCTAAATCACATCATCTTTCTTTATCATACCCTACAGTGAAACCTTGCTAATTTCATTGTTTATTGGTTTTTAACATTTGTGTGTTTGGGGAGGGGACTAAAAGCTACCTTAGTTTCATTTGTTTATTTAAAATATTGTAATATATTTATTTTCAATTAGTAAGCAAACTAGTATTTGAAATGCAAAAATGAGGAAATGATTAGCATATCTGTCTGGGGTATAATTGACTTTAACATAGTGTACCCATACAAAACTCTGTAGCCTAAATTGAGAGAAAAGCTCACTTCAAATAAATTTTGACTATTGAATTTATTTATTTTTATTTTTATTTATTTGTCTTTTTGAGACAGCATTTCACTATGCTGTTCAGGATGGCCTTCAGCTCACTTTGTAGCTCAGGCTGGTCTCGAACTCACAACAATCCTCCTGCCTCAGCCTCCCAAGTGCTGGGATTACAGGCATGCACCACCATGCCCAGCTGACGTTTGATTTTAACTAACCTCCTTTGTTTTCTTTTTACTGATCTGATCTATTTAAAAATATATTAACAAATATCTGAATTATTAATTGTCTTTACAAATAATCAATTACTTTTTTAGGAAAATAAAAAGTCATGTGTATGTTTATCATTTATTAGGTAACACTGAATCTATACAGATATATAAAATACTGTTTAGAGTTTCAAAACATAAAAATGATTTTGCTGTAGATATTTGTTATTAAAGCCTCATTTCCCTGATTTATTAAATTGAATGAAAGTCATCATTGACTTATGACTAGCAATAAGGAGTTTTCTAAGGTATGTGAGGATAATTCTATAGATCTAAAGATAAAAATTTTATAAGAAATATCAAATTCTGATATTTTTCTTCTCTATATACCTGGACTCCTTTGTCCTGTAACATAGAAAACCATTTTGTTTATATGACTTTAAGGCGTAGTTTACAAACAGAATATATTGAAATATATTGGAATATTTTCAGTGAAACAGAATTTCCCAAGGAAAATGCTCTTTGCATTTCATTGCCCTTTTTTGGATCATTCTGAAATGCACAAATCCAAAAATTAATATTTGGGAATGCTGCGGAGTCTGTAAAATGAGGAATGACATGCTTACAATGGACGAATACCATCAGTACATAATACAGAGGTATCATCAGTTTGATAGAACAAAGGCCCCTAGGAACTTGTTTAGTATTAGAATAATGATGTGATTTCTCTGGTTAGAGAGACCATATATGATTTCTCGTAAGGCATTAAAACTTAACAGACAAGTTGTACTATTGCCAAAGGGTGATTTGTTTGTATCCAGTATTTGTTTATACCATCTAACTCCTTTGAGTAATACATACTGTTTTGGTATAAATTATTTTTAAATGAGCACTGGTATATGCAATCATTTATAAAGTATGACTACAGAAAACTAGAAACTACTTCACAAACTAAAGCAGCCCTTCTTTAAACTGGATTTTACACATAGCAAAGCAGATGATCAAGGAATATAATAATTCTATAATAGAATATGGTCATATAAATACTGCTTGAGCTTTGCAAGAAATGTAAATTATTTCAACACAGAGGAGGTTTTTCTTGAGTTTCCATTTATGTTTTTTTTTTTCCAAAATAATCTGGGTACAGACTAATTGTAGCTGGGCTTTGTATTACTATACTTACCTGACAGAAAAGTTTAAAACCTGAGTAGGAATTAATATTTCCTTTTGAGGGCGAATATTGGGTTGCAGTTCATGAAAACATAAAATGCCTAGTTTTCATGTCTTCCTACACAGAATGAGAAAGAGTAAACCTAGGAATAAGCACTATATAGATCAGGAACAAAGACTATATGACTGGAATGACCTCTTGTTAATATTTAGAACCAGGATTCACAATTAAAAAGCAGGACACTTTGTGCCTGCCTTTGGAACATTTGCACATATCGGCAGTAGTTGTATGTGCAGGAACATGTGTGTGTGTGTGTGTGTGTGTACATACTGTGCATGTATGTGTGATGCATGTGTCCATGTGTGGTATTTCCTTGTTGTTTGTATTGTGTGTTATAGATATGTGCATGTAACTAGCATGATTTCAAATTTAATTTTCTTCAAGAATAATATTCTCAGATTTTGCTTCCCTCTGCAATTCTGCCAGATAAATTAAAGGCTCTAAATGATATATAATGTAAGAAGTTGTTGCCATTTTTAGAGCAAAGAGAGATCAGCTCTGAGATAAATGTTTCACTTAAAAAGTGACTGTTTTCATGTTATTAGGTCTGATTTTTCTCCCAGTATGTGTTTGTCTCCTTAATTTACTTTTTCAGACTCCAGTTAAAATCAAATCACATCTTGTCTGCGCCTTCTTCTCCCTCAATCTTTGCTCTCCATGATAGTTCTGTTTCTTGTATTGCATTGCACTTTGTTAGCTAATTTCCTGAGAGCTTTCCACATATTGCATTTTCTCCTTTGCTAAAGTGTTTTCTACTTTTTATTGCAACTAAGATTGTTTCATTATATTCATTAACAGTTGGGATTCCATTGTTATTAAAATATATATAACAAAAACTATAGTAAAATACCTTGCTTTAATCATTCCTTAACGGTGTCTTTTATTACTTTATGAAAAATACTTCCCAACATTTCACTTCTTACAATATTTTAAGGCTGTTAGAAAAACTTGTAGTTATGTTGCTACTACTCTAGTAAAATCCTGAGTTCCTTATAAATCATTAATCTAGAGAGATTCCATGATTATATTCTCAACTGGAATGTAGCAGATTTTGCAATTTTCTTTTTTTATAAGTGATTTATTACCGATTTATAAGTATATTAGCTGTAAAATAGTTTTTAGTATTTATTTACTATTCTCTTAAATTTTTAAAAACTAGTATACAAGTTATTTTGAATTAATCACAGGTAACATTAAAGAAACAGTAACACATGTGGCGTTATTAAAACATTGCTTTAGAACTGTGTAATATTCCACAGACCCAGAACCAAATAACTAAAAGAAAGTTAAGAGTAAGAATCCAAACAACTAAAAATAGCAATCACTCACAATCCCTCTAAATTGCATTTCAAGGTTTTCCTGCCTCATATATTTAACACTGTACTAAAATATAATTTCTTTTGTTCAAAATAGACATGCAATCTATTTTTACTCTTAGTAGTTTTTCCAAATATCATGTTAAACATCACCTACCCTTCTGTAGTCTTGAGAGTTGTTTCTTTCCCTCTTCTCTCTGTTAAACTAAATTTGAACTCGCCTAAAGGTGCAGGTATGCTTATACGTGTAGGAACTTCAATAATTCATATTTTTTGACACCCAGACATTATATGACCCACTGAATATTCTTAATTAGTCAGGGAAGGAAGCATCTGTATGGATTCACAAATTATTTTAAACATGCTTTTAAATATTTTAAATTAGAGCTTCCAATTAAAATTGTACATGTCACATTGTCTCACTTAATGCCACTGTTCTTTTTGGAAAGCACAGCCTCCGCCGAGCAAGCCTCATTGATGTGAGCTGAGCTCAATTAGCTTCTGATGTTCTGCCAAATTGCCTCATTACCTGTCACACAAACACCGGTGACACTTTTAAAGTTGAGCTCTTTGCATCCGTATTCTTCTCTTCGGACCCAAAATAATTATTCTCATTAGAGCAGTAAAAATAAGCAATTTGGTAATAAAAAGTAAACCAATATGTTTGTAACATAAATAAAAATGCAGTCATGAGGCATAAGTCAAGGGCACGCTTTTGTGAATGCTTATGTGCACCCGAGGCTCCTGCGTTCCACAAACTGTAGCTTCCCCATGAAATCCCTTGGATTGGTACAATTACTGTGTCCACTGGGGTTTCCACGATGCATACACCATGTGATGAGAAGGAAGCCAAGAGTTTTCTATTCTCTCTGTATCAGAATTTAAAATGTACCTCAGCCTGTGCTCATGAAACTGGCAGCTTAAGTGTTGTTCATTTCACAGAGAGCTTAAAATGGCTTAAAGTAACTTACTCGGAAGACAAAGTATAAGCAAGTACCTGGAATAATCTTTATTTGTAGATCCTTCTTTAATACTGTTTACCACTTATCAAAATATTGACCCACAGGTAAAGATTTATGTAGTTTTAACCCTTGAAGTTGTAGCCACCTAAATGACTTTTCTTCTTGCTTTGCCCTTTATTCATTGTCTTCCGTAGGGAACTGGGAGGACGGAAGGTTGGAATCTAATTAAGAGATAATGTTTCTCATAGTTGGTCTATACAGATGACGTGTATTGAAGTGGAGACTGATTTTTTCCTCCACGGTGGTTGGCAGAATATCGTTAACAGAGCACCAAACTTGCACTGCCTTAACAGCTTCATGATACTGTAAAACACTCCGGCTATGAAAGTTTCTGTTTTTCAGTGGCTTTCAACCCGAGCAGCACATTATAATCACTTGAAGGTTTTCTGAAAAATATGCCCCTGCCTACGCTCCATGACACACCAATTAAATTAGAATCTTGGGGACAGAACTAGAGATGTGAGGATTTGTTCAATGCTCCCCAGCTGATTCTATTGCATAAACAGTGCTGAGGGCCACCGAGCCTGGGTCTCCACCTTATAGACAAGAGACCGTCATGGCCAGTGCTTATAAGCATGGAACTTCCCTTGCACTCTGTAAAAGGTCTTCCGAAAATCAAAACATGAGCATAATCTCATCATGCTCTGTTTTTTATTTTTTATTGCTATTATTATTTTTTTTTTTTTTTGTGGTACTGGGGATTGAACTCAGGACCTTGCGCTTGCCAGGCAAGTGCTTATTCACTGCACTATCTCCCTGGCTTTGTTTTTTTTATTTTTAAAGAGAGTACCAATTTTTTTTTTTTAAATAGAACCAGGGATTGAACTCAGGCCCTTGCACTTGCCAGGCAAGCGTTTATTTTACTGAGCTATTTCTTTGGCCCCAAAAATATTATTAAAACATAAAAATTACAAGTGATACAGAATTTCACTTAACAAAGTAATATGAATTCTTTGGTATGTGTTGTAATGCAGTGCTCTCTTCACATTAGTTGTTCATATTGCCAGATATATGTGTGCAAAATTAGAAGAAAGAAAAAAAAAGACATACGTAAGAAATTAAGAAGGGCAGAGAATTGAAAAGAGGAGAGAAAACAAATTTAGCATTAGCTGTTTTTTCCATTGACCAGGAGAAATCTGCAATAGGGTTGTCCAAATCAACCTGCTTATATGCATAGAAATATCTCTTTCTCCTGCTTCCTCTCCTGTTCTTCGTCTCAACTCAGTAATTCCTCTCATTAAATATCATTTGATCTATCTACATTTTAATCTCTGAAGCCTATGTATTTAGACAGTTATCAGTCTTATTTTTGATGGCAATTTGCTAATGTAAATTACTATGAAACTGAAAATATACCGTTTTTCTTGGTTCTTTAAGACTGAAAGATTCTCTTTTATCCATTTTATGAAATTAAGTGTGAAAAAACAATGTAAGTGACGGCTTGGATACAAACCTGGGATAATTATTTGGAGACTGGGCCTCCTTAATTATTTTACCATTCAAGTGGCCCTCAACACTGTTTACATTGACCTTAAAACACATGCATTTTTATGAGTTTTCTTAGAAAATATGAAATCCTTGGAGTCTACAAACACTGAACAACAACCTCCCAGAAAAAAAAAAGCAAAACAAAACAAAACAATGCTGGTATGCCATAGGGTTCATGCCCTCAGCAAATATCACTGTGCGGTTTCTTTCAGCAGACTCTCCCCTTCTCAGGGGCAATCTGCAAACACACGAGGAGGTAGAAGGATAACGCACTGAGTGCCAGCTGCACTTCCCTCAGTGTGGCATGTGATACCCTGAATCGCAAAGCTGCTAAATCGGTGATCCTCAAAGGCAGCCATTTGTCAGAGTCTCTGTGGAGAGTCGAAGGGTCGTAAGGAACAACATGGGGAAAAGAATGCTTTTCCCATTATTTTTATCTGATTTAGTGCCAGTTTCGACTATTTTACTTAATTTTGTAATTCAAAATATCATAAGAGGACATGGTATGTCTTGCTAAAGGATCAGAAAACAAAAACAAAAAAAAAAAATAGCTGTTAAAGGTTAAACATGTCTAAAATTGTCTGCAGTTAGTATGTGCCTCCAAAACAGTTTTCTTCAAATGTTTCAGTTCTACATTCAGATTTTTTGAGATTTAGACTGTGTGACAACAAAGAAAGGCCCAAGAGTTCCATAAACTTAATTAAGTCAAAGTGCAGCTTGTGTCTCATTCAGTGGCTCTTTGGACATTAAACACCAGCTGAAAGATGCTAACCATAACTCTTTATTTAGAAACGATTTTGTCAAACAGTTATGTCAAGCGACTTACAGCTTTTGGATCATATCTTGAAACATTTTTTAAGTAACAAAACTAAGGACGGCTTTTTCATTTCCCATTCTTGTCCAAATACTTACTACTTCCTCTTTATGCCATCATGAAAACTTCTTGCTGTGCAATAGTTGTTTTTCCCAACTCAGCGCTGTTATTATTATTCTTTTTTAATGGGACTTTTAAGATTGCAAAAGGTTGTTTTCTTCATCCTGGGCAAGCTTCTCTTTCCCCAAGTTAGTAACGTCAAGTGGCAGAAAGCCAACAGAGAATGTTTATGTTTTTTAAATCCTCACTGTATGCTCTATCCTCACACCTTAAAGAGCTACAGAAAGCAACACTGACCTGTGGGACTAGGGCTCCAACCTCAGGCAGGTTCCAACCTCCAACCTCAGGCGGGCTCCAACCTCAGGCGGGCTCCAACCTCAGGCGGGCCCCCACTATCTTTTTCTGGGTGACTTGCAAGTGCCTCATCAGTTGCCATATTCTGATACAGAATTTAAAAAGAATTCACTGCTTTCAAGTGGCAGTTTCAGACAGGAGATTTGGGGAAAGTGTCTCTTCCTTCAAGGTTTCTAACCTTGGCATTTTGGAAGGAGAATGGATTCGCTCTAATGGTCCTGTGCTCTGGGCACTCCTGTCTGCTCTACTCTCAGAAGCAGCTTCCAGTCATGAGAACTGCAAATGTTTCTTGGTCTTAGGCAGTGTCATAGAGACAGGAAAAGTTTACCCTATCCAGCTAAAATCCATGGTTCTAATTCAAGACCTGATATTTCATCAGCACATTTTATTACTCTACAGTACTATGTAAACATACATTTTCATTTTCATACTTAAAGTACATTGATTATGTTTTAAACAATGAATGAGAACTGACATTATGTGAAGAGTTCAAGCCTGACAAGTCTGTTCCCTCAGAATAGCATAGATTACTATCTCATTGTTGCTATTCCCTGGGTTGTAGGGAGCCGCTAGCTGCCATTCCTATTTCATCCTATTTTTGCCCCTCATGTTAATGCTCTGATATGTTGTGGGGTACCCTTCTTACCCAGTGGGGTCCTGCCTTTGCATCTAGCCTTGCAGTGATGTTACATTGGTTGTGAAAGATTTTTTTTCTATTTTTAAACCAGAGAATGATAATGGCATTTAGTAATTTTAAAATCCTGGAGACATTTTAATAGAGATACTCACTCTTCATATTAAGAGACATCAGTCCAGGTAATTTAAATGACTTGCCAATGTCTCTCGTGATAAGTTCATATTAGACCCCAGATTTAACATTGCCAAGCCTTCCGAGTCAGTCCACTTTTCATTTTATTACACACTGCTGCTTTTTCAAATGCTGAGAAAGCCATCTGTATTGCTGTAGTGATTGCAGAGGAAAAACAAAACGTGACAACCCACCCCAGGTCAGCACTATACGTTGCTTACCCTAGGTAGCTAAAATATCTTCCATTGAAACTTATAGATGAACATTAACCTCATGAATTATTATTTGCAGACAGACTGTTGTGTATAAGTTCAATAGAAATTCAGATTAATTCAATGGCTTGAAAGGATACAAAATTCTGCTCTGCTTCTACAAATGGTGTTCAAATTGAATTTTTTTGATAAAGTAATAAAGGAATGATAATAATAATAAATTCATTTTTCAGAAAGGACTTTTTTTTGACACTTTGGTGTTTTATCATCAGCCTGCTCTTTTAACCATTTGCATGTCAAATACACAGCCAAGCTTCAGAGTATAATATCCATTTATTAATTAACAATGGTCCTCTTCAGTTTTGATCCCTACACCTTCCTTTGCCTGTCTTGGAATAATTTCACTGCACCTAAGCACATTTGTTCAAGCAGATAAAGAGTGAATAGAGAGACAAAAAACATTCAGTGAAGTTCATTTCTCCATTCCAGAGCAGGGCCTGCCGGACCTCGAGGGACGTTGGTCTATGCTCCATCTGTGATTGCTGTGTCTCTTGGTCCCTTGATATCAACTGCAGTGCCATTTAGTTTTGAGCTAGTTTCAGCAAGATTTTGTGTGTTAGCTTCTCATGCTAGTGAATGATCATCTCCCATCCCTTTTCCTTTTCCTCAATTCCTTTTATTCTCCATATAAACAGGCACAAAAATTTATCTGATTGTAAATTATATATATATTGGTAGCAATCTTAACTCCAAGGTAACGCCAGGGCTTGGCTCAGGTTGAGTAACTCTCTCTAATTCACTAAATGAGTTTAGACTGATGCATGGGCATGTGAATTGACTGTTTTTAGCGTAGTACTCTTTTCTCATTGAAATAACACCATACTGTAGCTAAGGTGACTGACTTTGAAGTACATTAAGATGGCAAATGTCCTTCTTACATACATTAAGAAACAAAGAGCCAGGCATGGTGGTCAGGCCTGTAATCCCAGCACTCGGGAGGCTGAGGCAGGAGGATTGTTGTGAGTTCGAGACCAGTCTGAGCTACAAAGTGAGCTTAAGGCCAGCCTGATCTGCATAGTGAGACCCTGTCTCAAAAAAGAAAAAAAAAAAAGAAAAAAAAAAAAAAAAAAAAAAAAAAAAAAAAAAAAAAAAAAAAAAAAAAAAAAAAGAAAAAAAAAAAAAAGAAACAAAGATATAGGGGTTGGAGAGATGGCTCAGCAGTCTAGTTTCCTACCTGGCAAGCACAACGACCTGGGTTCAGTCCCAGGATACTGAATGCTGTGCTAGTCCCTGAACCCCTAAGTGCTACATTATGGACACTGAAACCAGATGTGGTGGCAAATGCCTGTAATCCCCTGGCTGGGGAGATTGAGACAGAACAATCACTGTGAGGCTGGTCTGGGTAGTGAAACACTGTATCAAATAAATAAATAAATAAATAAATAAATAAATAAATAAATCAATGAATTCTAAACTATCTTTAAAAAATGTAAGTGCATGTAAGCCTCTACTATTCAGTTCAAAATCCTTCTCCATCTCTGTACTCTCTGGCAGACTATGGTATTAATAACCTAGGTGATGTTATAAAATCATAGCACTTCCCTCAACGCAAACCTAAGATAAAGCACTTCTTAGGATATAGCTCCTATAGATTCTCCAGGATTTATCCTACAAAAATTCAAAACAACCCAAAGTTGCAGAAATTAAATACATTGAGGGGAAAACCCTTGAATTAATATACTTTAGGTTTAAAAAGGCATAAAAATAGTAAGAAAGCAGGTGAGTAGAAGCTATTTTGATGGGATGACAGGGAGTACTGATTAGACTAAGGCCTCGCTACCCTTCTTTGGTGTGTTTTTCAGGATGCTTCCAGAGAGGCAGGCCATCTCTGAGAGCAAACTAGAGGAGAGATCTGCCTTGACTGTGGGTTCTACTGCTCAATCCAAGTGTGTACTAAACACAGCAAAGGTGGGGAGTGGAAGCTGCCGGCACACATCTTTTCTAGCTCTCCCTGCTCTGGGGTGGTATAAGCTGAAAAACTTTTCTTAGCTATGCCAACCTCCTAACTTCTGGTTTGTCATAATCTTAAGAGCCCTGGAACCAGTAACCGTGAATTTTACCCTAACGCAGCACTTTAGTCTGCTGAGCTATCAGGGGACACCAATTTGTATTTTAATCTGAGTTATTCAGCAGGCAAATTCACTATCTCAGAGGTCTGCACACATTGGACTAAGAGAAGGCATTTAAAATCATATCACCTTTTGGCTCAGTGAAATTTCCTGTCTGCAGTCAACTGGGCTTTGGAAACAGGATGGGGGACTGTGGAGACAAGATTCTTTCTTACTGAGGATGCATTAGAAGTGGGTGATTCTGGGACAGTGAGATAGCTCAGTGGACTAAGTACCTGCTCCAGCAACCACAGACTGGGGTTAGATTCACCATCCCACATGCTGCACCTGCCTCACTGGAGAACAAATCTGGGGGTGGTGGCCCACATCTGTAATCTCAGCACTGGGGAGGCTGAAAACAGGAGGATTGCTTCTGTATCATAACTTCGCCCTCCCAGGCTGTGGTAATACTCTTGGTATTAATTGTTCTGACCATCAATAAACTAATGGAAAGATGAGAAAAGTGATATTGGACAAAACTGGTTCTGCCGTTTTCTGTGTGTAATATTTGGGTACATTACAAAAATCTTTTTGATGAGAATTATCTATTTGGAAGTGGCCTGAAGTTTAGGAAATAAAAGATATGTTGTTTCAGTGTCAAGCATGTAGTACTTAATAAATTACCGTTTTCCCTCTTCCTTTCCTATCCTATAACTCAAGTCCTAATTAATTGTTTCACTATCTTAGAGAATACACTTGAATTCTACTAAGCATGCATTTGAAATTTCAGTTTTTGATGATTTCTTGTGACAATTATTTATGCCTCATTTAACTATGTGCTATGGTTACTGCTGACAAATATCTGGCCGGTGGGATTTATACGCCAACTAGTATGCTGCATGTTTGTAAATGTGTTATCTTTTTTCATTCAGATCTCACGAAGTGAATCCTTTGCGAAAAATGCATTTGTTGTTAACACTTTTTGAAAAGATGAATTTTCTGGAGAGTATGTAATAGGTCTTTGAAAAAAACATTTCAGTGGAAAATGAAAAATAACAAAAATCAAAATTATTTCAATTTTATCTTGACTAGTAGTCCAATCTCCTCATTCCCTTCAAATCAAATGTATGGAATCACTTAGGAATGGCTCTAAATGCTTTTTTAATTGGAATATTTAATTATACATAAATGTTTTATTATCATTCTAATAGCTAAGCTCATTTTCTTTGACTGAACACTCATTCTGAGGTTCTATATTAACACAAACCCAATATTTTGATACAAGCATTATGTGTTGAGATGTAAATGAAACCACAGGCTCCATTTTTCAGTATCATTGTGAGCAAGCTGTTTTCATAAATGTGTGCATCTGACCCTGAAACACTCATCTCCCTAGAGCCACAGCAAGACAGAGCTGCAGACTCGACATGCATGCAAGGATGCAGGAAAGCATCCATGGTTATTTCTCTGTGTACTCAGGCTCGCTCAATAATCCGATAGGGTCTGTGCAAAAGGATGCACAATATGGCAAAAATAAGACAATAGGCCTGCAGCCTCAAGAAAGGCACTTGGTCTGAGACCCAAATCACAAAGAGAAATGCTTGCACACCAAACTGAGGACTACATCAGTGATCTGAGCACTAGCATGGAACTATCTCTGCTTCTTCCAGGATAGGGTCATTGTTTTAGTTGTGTGTGTGTGTGTGTGTGTGTGTGTGTGTGTGTGTGTGTGTGTGTATCAATGTGTCCCTGGGCATCCTAATGTGAATTTTGATAAGTTCAAACTTGTTAGCGTCTCATTTTATATATCAAGATGAAGATAA
>PVKA01050252.1:0-12819 GCA_004027165.1 Ctenomys sociabilis | reverse complement strand
GCTCTTTGCCTTTGAAATGTGGCACAGGCATCATTCCTGGCAACATTATTAGGTGACTTGTCCAAAGCAGAAAAACTCATCAAGGATACTACCTACAAATCCACACATGGGAATAATAGGACAAAACCAGATGCTAGCAGCAAGCCAGGGGAGGAGAGTGAGGCTGCAATCAGACTTCCTGGCCAGATAGGAGATATTCTGTCATTTAGGTGTCAAGTGGAGACATAAAAAATGTCATGGATAGACACCTTCAGCCCAGAAGTTTGGATACTTGGCATGTCTCCGTCCTTCACATTGGGTTTATAGCCTAGGAATGGCTTGGACCAGAAAAGGGGGACCCTCATGTTAGTCTGTTTATTTCTTTCATGAGACCTATCAATCGTTCTATCATACTCAGTCCTAGAGAGTCTCCCTTCCCAATGTGTGATGAACAGGGCCCTAATATTTTCTATGCACTAGCAGGGTGCTCCCCTAAGACCAGGAGAGATGGTAAGAGGAGTTGCCTCTAAGAAACAATACTATTTGAAATTAGACATGTTTTGAAAAACGGAAGGGAAGCAGGGTAAAATGGCCTGTGTATAATTGTTCTTTGCTCGCAGAAATTACTCAGATGAATGCCTCAGTGTTCCTTTGAGGATCCTCAGTTAGTTGTTTTGGGACTAACACTCTTCCCTTCTCCCATCAGGGAGAGATCCAACCTTCAGGCTCAAACATAGAAGAAGCAAAACCAAGAGAATTCCTTTATTTACTTATTTATTTTTTATTTTATTGAAGTACAAATATCAATCAGACAGTATCAAGACACCTTAACAAGACAGATTCGATAAATTAATACACTGCAAACTGTTTTCGTAATGTTTTGGTATTGTACAAGGTGCATACATGATATAATATTTACAGATACTATTTCAGCAGATGTCTCTTATCAGTATTTTTTATACATGAATTATATCAAAAATTAAATAATTATTTCCTCATTGATGACCGTACTACTAGAAGTTTACATAATACCCTGTCCAACCACCATTAGTGCAGATCTTGCCTCTCATAGAATTATGTAGAAGCAGAGCGATATCTATCCCAACTGTACTGTCTATAAACACACTTCATGATTTTTTCTTTCTATACCCCTTCCTTTGTCTACACCTGTCAAAGGTGGGAACTCCATTGTCATTCAACTAACTGAGGTGCTTGAACTCGGCACCACAGTCCAACACAGTCCAGCATTCTGCAACCATAGTGAGTTATTCAAAGAAATTGTCAACCATAGCCATTTAAAGCTCAGCTTAATATTATGGCCTCGCGATGTATACTTCATATTTACACTTTTCTGCTGGATGGTTAAGACCTAGATAGATCAAGACTTATATAACAACACATGAACTTTACATTTCCTATGTGTTCAGTAAAGTCCTCTCAGGGTTTATTTTGTAGTCCTGTACATTATTCTGTAGTTCCTTTGTCTGTGTCATCCATGTGGATGAGTCATGGCCAATGCTTGACGAGTTTGCTCTCCTTGAGAGCTTGGCAGAAAGTTTTCTTTTCATGTGACTCTCCCCAGGAAAACTATACAACTTCAATCTATTTCCTCTGTGGCTGCATAATCACCTTGTTCAGAAAAGTTGGAGGTCACCTGAGTTGCATGATGCTGCAGTACAGTTTCTCAAATGTCCTGAGTCTTCACTGACCTTGAAAGGCTAGGGCCAAAATGTTGGCTAGCCTTGTGGCTCTTCTATTTCTCCAACTCTGACTTGTGAACTTAGGTGGTTAACCATCCAGAAGAAAAGCTGATTAGTATTCTGCAGCATATGCCATTCAATTTGCTTTATCTGACTCAATTGATTTTAGTTGTTGTACGTTTCTGTTTGTATTTCTGCTTTTCGCTTGTTATACTAGGGAGACTATATGATATTTACACATATGTGTCTGGTTTATTTCACTTATGAGTATATGTTCAAGTGGCATTCACTTCAGTATAAATGCTTCAAACTTATCATTCTTAATAGCTGAGTAACACTCCATTATATAGAAATACCACATCTATTTCAACCATTCCTCATGTGATGGACATCTTGGTTGATTCCAAGATTTTGCTTTCACACATTGCACTGCTATAAACATAGGGACACATATATCTCTATGGTACAATGTATCCAAATCCTTTGGGAAAATTCCCAGTAGGGGGATAGCCTGCTTGAATGGGCTGTCTAGTCCTACTCTTTTGAGGAGTCTCAACACTGACCTCCACAATGGTTGTACCAGTATACATTCCCACTAGTAGTGGAGCAGTGTTCCCTTTTCCCCACAACCTCTCCAACATTTGTTGTTGGTTGATTTCCTTTTGATAGCCATTCTTTCTGCAGTGAGATGGTATCACAGTGTTGTTTTTATTTGCATTTCATGAATGGCTAGCGATGTGGAGCATTTTTTCATATGTTTATTTGCTTCTTTAATTTCGTCCTCTGAGAAGTGTGTATTCATCTCAGATGCCCATTTATGAATTGGGTCTTTAAATTTGAGGGCCCTGTTGTATCTTAGTTCTTTATATATTCTAGACAGTAGTCCTCTGTCTGATTGTTTATTAGTTAGGATATTTTCAAAATTTGTGGATTGTCTTTTCACTCTGTTAACAATTTCTTTTGACATGCAGAAGCTCGTTAAGAAGAGTTCATCCCAGTTGTTGATTCTTTCAAGAGCTTCCCATGCGAATATATGTTTGTTCATGAACTCTTTACCTACCCCTATGTCTTCAAGAGTTCTTCCTTCTTTCTCTTCCAGGACATTGAGTGTTTCTGTTTTAATGTTTAGATCTTTAATCCATTTTGAGTTTAACTTAGTGCATGGTGATACAGCTGGATCAAGTTTTAGTTTTTGGCATGTGGAAACCTATGTTTTCCAGCACCATTTGATAAAGAGGCTATCTTTCTTCCAGTGAGCTTGTGTAGCACCCTTGTCGAAGATAAGATGGCTGAGTGTATTTGTAGATGCCTCTGCATCTTGTAATCTATTCCACTGATCCTCAGGTTTATTTTGTTGCCGATACCATGTTGATTTTATTGCAGTATCTTTGTAGTATAGTTTCAAATCAGGAATTGTGATGCCTCCTGCCTTGTCTTTATTGGCCAAGATTGCCTTTGCTATTCTAGGTCGTTTGTGGTTCCAAATACATTTTAGGATTGATTTCTCTATGTCTAGGAGGTATGTTGGTGGCAGTTTGATAGGGATTGCATTAAATCTGTACAGCAATTTTGGGAGTATGGCCATCTTCACGATGTTGGTTCTTCCTGTCCAGGAGCATGGAATATCTTTCCACTTTCTGAAATCCTCTATAATATCTTTTCTTAGGGTGTTGTAATTTTCCCTGAAAAGATCTTTGACTTCCTTGGTTAAGTGAATCCCCAGGTACTTCATTTTCTGCGGTGTTATTGTAAAAGGTATTGTTTCTATTGTTTCCCTTTCAGTGTGCTTGTTATTTGTGTAGAGGAATGCTATTGACTTTTGAGTATTGAATTTGTATGCTGCTATGCTACTGAATTTCTGTATTAGTTCTAGAAGTATTTTGGTGGAATTTTTGGGGTCTTCCATGTAAAGTATCATGTCGTCTGCAAAATAGTGATAATTTACCTTCTTCTTACCTATTCTCATTCCCTTTATTTTTCCCTCTTCTCTAATGGGTGTTGCTAAGGATTCCAAGACTGTATTGAATAGGAGGGGCGATAGAGGACATCCTTGTCTTGTACCTGATTTAAGAGTAAAAGATTTCAGTGTTTCCCCACTTAGAATTATATGAGCTTTTGGGTTGTCATAGATGGCTTTTATCAAGTTAAGATAGAGTCCATCTATTCCAATTTTCTGTAGGACCTTGAACATGAATGAGTGTTGAACTTTGTCAAAGGCTTTCTCTGCATCAATTGAGATGATCATATGATTTTTAGGTCTGTCTATTAATATAATGTATTACATTTATAGATTTTTCAAATACTGGACCATCCTTGCATCCCTGGGATGAATCCTACCTGGTCATTGTGTATGATCTTCTTGATGATTTGATGTATTTTACTTGCCATGATTTTGTTGAGTATTTTCGCATCTATATTCATGAGGGAGATCGGCCTGTAGTTCTGCTTTTTGGTTGTGTCTTTACCTGGTTTTGGAATCAGCATAATACTTGCCTCCAGAAACAATTTTGGGAGGACTTTTTCCTTTTCAACTTCATGGAAGATTTTGTGGAGTGTGAGGATTATATCTTGTATAAATTTCTTGTAGAATTCAGCTGTGAATCCGTGAGGACTTGGACTTTTGTTTGTCGGTAGGCTTTTTATTACGTTTCATATTTCGTTGGTTGTTATTGGCTTATTGAGAGTTGTTATATCTTCTTGATTCAGTTTTCGGAATTTCTGCCTTACATGGAATATATCCATTTGTTCTGTGTCTTCTATTCTGTGAGTGTAAAGATTCTCGAAGTAACTATTGATAATCTTGTGAATTTACACTGGGTCTGTGGTGATTTCACCCTTTTCATTCCTTATCGCTTGTACTTGAATTTTCTTTTGCCTCTTTTTGATGAGGTTGGCAAGAGGTTTATCAACTTTATTTAGCTTTTCAAAGAATCAACTTTTTGATTTGTGAATTCTTTGAACTGATTTTTTCATCTCAATTGAGTTAATTTCTGCTCTAATCTTTATGATTTCTTCCTGTCTTTGTGCTCTGGGTTTTTTTTGCTTTTCTTTTTCTTGTTGTCAGAGGTGCAACATAAGGTGCTAATTCGTTCCCTGTTTTCCTAATGTGTGAGTTCATAGCTATTATTTTCCCTCTAAGAACTGCTTTCATCGCATCCCATAAAACCCATTAAGTTGTACTTGCAGTTGCATTGAATTGTAGATATTGTTGAATTTCTTGTTGAATCTCTTCTGCAACCCATTAATTGTTGAGTAGGGTGTTGTTTAATCTATGAATTTTGTTGGTTTTTGTGGTTTCTTTTGTCATTTATTTCCAATTTCATTGCATTGTGGTCAGATAGTATGCATGGGATAATTTCGATTTTCTTGCCTATACTTAGGCATGACCTCTGAACTAGTATGCAGTCTATTTTGGAAAATCACCTGTGTGCAGCTGAAAAAAATGTGTATTCAACTGTGATTGGGTGGAACACTCTGTATATGTCCACCAGATCCATTTGTTCCAAGCTCTGGTTCAGTTCTGCTACATCCTTGCTATTTTTTTGTCTTGTTGAACTATCTTTTTGAGATAAGGGTGTGTTAAGATCTCCTGTTAAGACTGTGGTCTTAGACATTCAGTTTTTCATGTCCCTTAAGATTTGTCTTACATAGATGAGTGCTCCCGTGTTTGGTGCATAGATATTTATGAGTGTTACTTCTTTCTCTCAAATTTTTCCCCTGACCAATATATAGTGCCCTTCATTGTGTCGTTTGATAATTATTGGTTTGATGTTCAGACTGTCTGAGAACAGAATTGCTATTCCTACTTTTTTCTGAGGTGCTGGGGCATGTAGTATTGTTTTCCATCCTTTGACTTTGAGCCTATGAATGTCCTTTTGTGTTAAGTGGATTTCTTGTATACAGTATATTGTTGGGTTTTGTTTCCTAATCCACTGTGCCAGTCTATTTCTCTTAATTGGTGAATTGCATCCATTTACATTTATGGTTATAATTGAAATGTGCTGACTTATGTTTGTCATGATATTTACCTGGTATTGTTTACTCCTTTGTTTAATTGACTGTCCTGTTTAGTGGGTTCCTTCCATTTTCCTTCATGGAGTACAGGTCATTGTGGTCTCTCTCTAGAACCTCTTTCAGCAGGCTGTGAAGGGATGGCTTTGTCATCATGAAATTCTTTAGTTGTTCTTTGTTGTGGAAGTATTTCAAATCTCCATCGAACTTGAGAGAGAGTTTTGCAGGGTATAATAGTCTGGGCTGGAAGTTGTTTTCGTGTACGACTTAGAGAACTTTGCTCCATGCTCTCCTTGCCTTCATTGTTTTTGTAGATAAGTCAGCTGTAATTTTGATGGCTTTTCCCTTGAATGTGAGCTCCTTCTTCTCTTTAGCAGCTTTCAGTATATTATTTTTGTGTTGGACTTCTGCGATCTTAACTATTACATATCTCGGTGTGTTTCTTCTTGGGTTGAGGTTATTTGGTGTTCTGTATGGTTCGGTGACCTGAATGTTGGATTGTTTCCTCATATTTGGGAGGTTTTCTGCAATTATTTATTTCTAAATTCTTTTTATGTCATTTGTATTGACTCCTTCATTCTCGTTGATGCCAATTATTCTCACATTGTTCATCCTGGCATCATCTTGCAGGTGATGGAGTATTTTTTCCTGCATTCTTGTTGTTTTTAAGAGATCCTTTCTCATCTTTTCACTAGCCACTCCGGCAGGTTCAAGATCTGAAACTTTGTCTTTACTTTCACTCAAACGGTTTTGTAGACTCGTGATTGATAGTTTTAGTTCTTCTGTATCTCTTTGACTGTGCTTCTTGTGTTCTATTTCTTTTCTGTACTGCTCATTCAAGGAATCCATCATATTTCTGATCTCCTCAATTTTTTTATCCATGTCTTCTTTAAAGGTAGTTATTAATTCTTTTTCTGCCGTGTTTTTTTCCATATTGGATTTCCTCTGTATATTTCTGGACTTGTTTCTGTATTTCAGATCGTATGACTTCAAAAAGTTCTTTTTTGATTTCAGAACTTATTTCTGCTTTGAGTTCCTCATGATCTTTCTACTGTTGTTTCTTTGCTTCAGATGCTGTTAGTTCATATATATCAGCTGGAATTGTGCTCTCTGCACTTGTTCTGAGTGAGCATAGTTTTTCCACCCAATGTTTCTGGAATTCGTTCTTTATTTCTGATACTATGTATTCAAATATTTCTTTTTTAACTTGGGGAATTACTTCTCATTTTATTTCCTCTTCAGCTTTCTGCTGTTGTTTCTTTGCTGCTGTTTCTGTTAGTTCATTCATTGCAGCTGAGCTATTATCCTCTGCCCTTCCTGATGGACTCGAGGTCTGGGATTGCATTTTTCTTCTTCTCTTTGTCATTTTGTACAACACTGACCTTTGACCTTTGGTGTGGAGCTCTGGTCCAGGTATAACCTTAGCTTGCTATGAGAATCAGATGACATTCTATTAAGTTTGAAATTTTCCAGGTATGCCTATCCTGGATCTAGCTGTTGTGTTCAGTTCCTTTTTTTGCTGCAGCTCCTTTGGTTCCCCTCTGTTGGTTCCCGGGGTCAGCCATCCTGTGTTAGGCAGGTAGTTCCCCAGGTGGGCAGGCCTGTGCTTTGGTGGGTCTTCTGGGCTCACAAAAGGATAGTGGATGATCTTATTCCCTGAGTAGGCTCTACTGGGTTGGGCATCCTGTGCTGGGTCTGAGTCTACACACCGTAACCTGAGAAGGGTGGGAAAGGTCCCTCCGGTGCTGCGGGCCTGGAGCCCTCACTTACAGGCCAGGCTGTGCTGGGTTTCGGTCTGTGGCGTGGGACCGAGGATTGCTGAGAAATGTCCCTCTTGGGTGGCAGACTTGGAGTTCTCACTCCGGACCGACCTGCACTGGGTCTTGGGCTGTTGAGTGGGACCGGTAATCACCTGGAAATGTTTCTGTGGCACAGTGTGCATGTAGCTTTCACCCTTCCACGGGGGTTGGGGGGATACGGAATCCCCGGGAAATGTCTCTCGGACATGTCGGGCCTGGAGTTCTACACTCACTGAACTTTGATGCCCAGAGAATCGGGGAAATTCCCACTCGTTCAGTGGGCTTTAGGGCAGGGGATCCGGGGAGGTGTTGGTGAGTGGGTCCTGAGGTTTCAGGCCAGTCAATGGCTTGGAGGGTTTGGGGGCAGTGATACGGGTATCGTGTGAGGGAAGAAGCCAATGGCTCTCCCTCATACTCAGCACACTCTCAGTGATCTGGGAAGCCTGGTGAGTCTAGCAAATTCCCACTGGCTAGGAGAGCTTGGGGCGGGATCCAGGAGGCCGCTGGTGTCAGCTTCTGTCTCAGGCCGTGGGTCTCACTGTCTCAGGAGTTCTCTGGGGCTGGGTGGGCAATGGCGGGATCGAGGAGGATGGCGGAGTCAGCTGCGCTGTCTCTGGCCAGTCTCTGGGGCTTAAGAGAATTCCTTAAGCTCCCTATTCTGAATTCAGTCCCTATTTCTCAGAAGTTAGATTGCTATCCCTCTGTACCAATCTCAGAGTGGGTGAGAGATGACAACAGTTCCAGCTATAGGTTATATCAAAAACTAAGATAATAGCTGTCTGATCAGGCTGAAGGAAGAGATGCCAAAACATCTGATTTAAATTTTAATTGTCTTATGTATGTTTGTCTGTTCTATTTGTGCCGGTTATCAGTTATAAGATCTACAGGTTGTTTTGTTTGAGCTCAACAATATTTTCCTTTTCGGACTTTTTGATACTTCTATGGGAAACTGATTATATAGGTTTTCTGGGTAGCCAAACTTAGTAAAGCCCTGCTTTTCCTGCCTCTGGAGTCTGAAGAAAGAAAAACCAACACAAAAAAGATAAAACAGGCATCTGTCATGGTCAGGCAAACATATTCATGAGTCGAGACAGAAAACTTAGGATGATGAGTACTGCCGCTGGGTGGTCAGAACATTTTTGTGGAGATGTGACTGAGACATATACTAGATGGAGGCTAAATACACAGATAAAAATTCAAGGTATGTAAGAAACCCTCCTTACAGGTATATGTTGGAGGGGTTAAATGTACAGAGAAGTGGCTCCCTGGGATCACATGAAACCTCCACTAGAGGGAGTTAAGAGACCAGGCAATGATGGCAGTGATGGGGCCCAGCAAAAGTGGAATGTAAAAATTCTAAGCCTAGGGCTACAAAAATGTTAAACTTACCTTTGGCTTACAATTTGAGTGGGTATTCTTATTTAATTGATATGATTAGGATATGTCATTGAACATTTTTTAAATTTTCTTTTGTATTAATTTTAGTGAGAAGTAAATAACCAGAGTTTCAAAACAGGTTATTAGGATAGTTACAATAATTAATATATTGCATATTGTTGTCTTCATAGTAGTTATTCGGAATAAAAGATGAGGACATGATATCTTATCTAAGAACTATTAATAAATTTTTTCTTCTCAATGAACTAAAAGTAGTTGTATATCTATCATAACTAATATATATAAACTCACTGTTGTTGTGGAATGCTGGACTGTGTTGGATTGGGTCATCACGTTCAGGCACCTAAATTGGTTGAATGACAATGGAGTGCGTATCTTTGACAGGTGTAGACATAGGAAGAGGTATAGAAAGGAAGAACCATGATATGTCATGATATGTGTGTATGGACAGTATATATATATATATATATATATATATATATATATATATATATATATATATATATACTACAAAATGGTCTTTCATTCATATCTCCTGCTTTGTTTTGTTAAAGATCGGTATTTCAGTGCAATTCAAATATTGAAGGTGCTTGAATTTAAAAAAATAACCCAATATAGTCCAATAGTCCATAATAGTAATGGGTTATCAACAGAACTGGAAATATCAGAAGTAGTTGATTTGAGCTCAGCATATATAGTTTTGCCTTTTATAACTTATGGTTATATTTTTATGTTGGATGGTTAAGACCAAGATAAAGCAAGACCCACATAGCTAAAAATGTAACTTTTGTATCTGATAATCTTTGGTAAATCCCTTCAGGGTTTGTCCTGTAACCCTGTAGAGCAGTTTGTTTAGGTGTTTTGTCAGTGTCAGCCATGCGGATGAGTCGTGGCCATTGCTTGAAAAATTTTCTTTCTGTGAAAGCCTGAGAGAATATTTTTTCTACCTGTGATTCTCCTTAGACACAGGATATATCATTGATCACGTTCCTCTGTGGTCACCTAATCTCCTTGAACAGAAAATTTGGGACACCACTGAGTTACAGGCTGTTACAGTTCTATTATTTCCTGAGTCCTCACTGAACTGTGATTGGTAGGGCCAAAATTTTGACTATTATTGTAGCCTTTTTTCTCTAATTTTTGATCTCCCAACTTAAGTTATTATCCATCAATAAGAGAAGCTTAGTGTCATTATTACTCTATAATAGAGGCAGTTGAGCTTAGAAGCACTACCTGTATGAATATCAAGCACCCTAGACATAGCATGGAACATATATTTTACAATAATCATTGATATACTACACCTTAAATCCTTATATAATGTGCAAAAGAGAACAATTGCACATTTTTACACAGAAAATTAGAAATCTAATGAAATTCATGTGGATGAGTCATGGTCAATACTTGACCAGCTTGCTCTCTGTGAGAGCCGGGAGAAAGTTTTTCTCCATCTGACACAGACAAATGATCTACAGAATAAGGTACAGGATTACAAGATAAACCCTGAGGGGACTTCACTGACCTCATAAGAAACAAAAAGTACATGTTTTGGTATATAGATCTTCCTCTATCTAGGTCTTAACCATCCAGCAGAAAAGTATAAAAATGAAGTATACACCGTGGGGCCATAATAATAAGTTGAGCTGTAAATGGCTATGGTCGACAACTTCTTCAGATAACTCACTGTTGCTGTGGAATGCTGGACTGTGTTGGATTGGGTCATCACATTCAGGCACCTAAATTGGTTGAATGACAATAGAGTGCCCATCTTTGACAGGTGTAGACATAGGAAGGGGTATAGAAAGGAAGAATCATGATGTGTGTGTATGGACAGTACAGTTGGGATAGATAAGCCATGCTTCTACACAATTCTATGAGAGGCAAGATTTGCACTAATGGTGGTCGGACAGGATATTATGTTGCCTTCTAGTACTATGGACAACCACTAGGAGCATAACAAGGTAGAAAGTATTAATTATTGAATCTTTGATATAATTCAGGTATAAAACTAAGATAAGTAAACAGCTACACTCTCTTAATTTACTGGTAAGAGACATCTGCTATGATAATGTCTGTATGTATAATATCATGTATGCACCTTGTACGATACCAACACATTATGAAAACAGTTTGCAATGTTTCAATTTATTGAATCCATCTTGTCAAGGTGTCTTAAACTGTCTCACTGATATTTGTACTTCAATAAAATGAAATTCAAAAAGTAAAGGAAAAAAAAGAAAGCTAACGATATTCAACATTGTAGCAGCAAAGTGCTATGACATTTTTTCTCATTTCTTGTTTTTTTTTATTCCCTTTCCTTTAAAACAAATACTTACTTGATAGAGTGTATAGCAATAACTGAAATAACATTAGAAGTAGTACACATTTAGAAGACCAGAATGATAGCTATTCCAAGCATGGTTTTGTAATTATACATTGCTTATCTCAATGTAGTTGCTTAGTCCATAGGTATCAGCATATATAGTAAGTGAGGGTAAGAATACTACCAATTAAATGCTAGTTTCAAACACTTGATGGAGATTACTAGAACAATTGCCTTAAGCATCTTGTGTATATAAATGTATGGTTTTGCTCTTGCCATGTTTCCTAACTTTTCTCCTTGTTCTCTCTTCACTAATTAATTAATCCTTAATTTCTCACTTTCTATTTAACTGTGTTATATCTTTAAATTTTTATTTCTTCTTTTAAGTTCTTACACTAAGGGATACTGTATGATATTTATACGTGTAACGTTGGTTTATTTCACTTATGATTATACCTTTAAGTTGAATGAACTTATAGATGAAGGATTTGAGTTTATCATTCTTTATAGCTGAGTAATACTTCATTGTATAAAAACACCACAACTTTTTCATCCATTCCTCGGTCACAAATATTTTGGTTCCTTTGAAGATTTGGCTATCATAAAATAGGTACATATGTATCACTGATATGTTTTCAGTTCTTTTTGGCAAATTTCCAGAGGGGGGATAGCTGGATCAAAAGGGATTTCTAGTCTTAGTTTTTAAAGGTGTCTCCACTCTGATTTCCATAATGGTTGCACCAGTCTACATTCCCACCAGCAGGGGAGAAGGGTTCCTTTTTCCCCACAGCCTCTCCAATATTTGTTGTTGGTTGATTTCTTTATGATAGCCATTCTTTATGGAGTGAGCTGGTATCTGAGTATTGTTTTAATTTGCATTTCACTGATGCCTAATGATGTGGAACACTTTTTCATATATTTATTAGTTTCTAGTAGAAGCGTGTTTTCATCTCGGATGCCCATTCTGGACTGAGCCTGTATTTTACTTTATTTTGTTGTATTTTATGTAATTTTATGGAAGGGCCTACTGAGTGTTCATGGTCACACTACTAGATCAAGCTCATAATGATCTGCCTATTTACAGCTTTCCAAGAGCTGTGATAACAAGCATGGGACACCACGTTTAATCTCAATTGCCATCTCACCATGCCCCAGGGGCAGGGTAGGCCCAGAAGGCCCTGGATCAAATTCCTGGCTTTAATCAGCTGAGTTATTTGGCTGGCCCTTGTATTTGTTTTAATGTCTACATGTTTAATTCATTTTGATTTTTAGTTTAGTGCATGGAGATAGCATTAGGTAAAGTTTTAGTTTTTGTTGTGTAGAGAACCAATTTTTCCAGTACCATTTTTAAGAGGCTATGGTTTATTGAGAGTTTTAATATCTTCTTGACTCAGTTTTGGTAATTTGTACCTTTCGAGGAATCTGTCCATTTCTTCTGTGTCTTCTACTCTGTGAGCGTAAAGATTCTCGAAGTAACTATTAATAATCTTCTGAATTTCCAGTGGGTCTGTGGTGATTTCACCCTTTTCATTCCTTATCGCTTGTACTTGAATTTTCTTTTGCCTCTTTTTGATGAGGTTGGCAAGAGGCTTATCAATTTTATTTAGTT
>PVKA01050251.1:0-12819 GCA_004027165.1 Ctenomys sociabilis | reverse complement strand
TATATATATATATATATATATATATATATATATATATATATATATATATGTTAAATAAAACAATCCAACACAGATCAGCAGTCCACTATAGAAGTGGGCCTATCCACAGAAGCTGTTGATTTGAGCCATTCACACCTCAGTGTATTGATATGACTTTACTTTTTATACCTCCATTTTTATACTTTTCTGCTGGATGGTTAAGACTGAGTTGAAGCAAGACATATATAACAAGAAATGTAACTTTTGCATCAGATAAGGTCAGTCAGATACCCTCAGGGCTTATCCTGTAACTCTGTACTGCACTTTGTAGACCCCTTGTCAGTGTCAGCCTTGTGGGTGAGTCACGGCCATTGCTTGACCAATTTGCTTTCTGTGAAAGCCTGTGAGAAAGTTTTCTCTCCATGTAACTCTCCTTAGGCACACTATACATCATCAGTTGCATTCCTCTGTGGCCCTATAATCTCCTTGATCAGAAAATTTGGGGCACAACTGAGTTACATGATGATACAGTACAATTTCTCCTATTTCCTGAGTCTTCACTGACCTTGAAAGGCTAGGGCCAAAATATTGGCTGACCTTTCAGCCTTTCTTTTTCTCTAATTTTTGACCTGCAAACTTAGGTTTTTAACCCTCCAGAAGAGAAGCTTATTATTACCCTGCAACATGTGCAGTTCGGTTTACCCACTCAATTTGTCTAAATATCAGACAGCATAGTAGCATTGTAGCAGGACTGTCTTGTGACATTTTTTGCCTTATTTTTTATTTATTCCCCTTTAAAAAAGGACAGTATAGTAATAGTACGTCATGACATGAAGTACGTATTTAAAAGATCAGAATTACAGGCATTTGAACCATGAACCTTCTATTACACTTTGTTAAATTTAGTGCAGTTGCTTGGTTCACAGGCATCAGCATATATAGTTAGTCGGGGTGAGAGCCCTACCCCTTAAATGCTAGTTTCAAAAATCTCCTGATGTTTCTCATCAGGTTTTATATTATGGAAAACTTGGGTCTGTCCAGAAAATGCTATGGAACTTGACTCTTCCTTTTATTGAAGGAAGCTTTATGGATTTGTGGTAATGATATAAAATCAGACTCTGCCAATACTTTAATTTTAGCTTAGCACTATAGGGCTACAGAAGCTTCCATATGTATGTGTAACCCATGTGTTATCATGTATGGAAATACAGACTAATACTTTTACCCATGAAAAATGCACCTTGAGTCATTCCATTTCCTTTAGATTTACACAGAATAAGATTCTAGTGATCCTAGGGAATAGACCAGAAACAAGGGTTCCTGTTAATTTAACTGCACCACGGTCATATACTTTTACTGCTCATTTGTTCCAGTTCTACTTGATCATCTCAAGCACAGAGCAAAGAGAGTTCTGGGACCAATCATTGATGGTGTGGTCTCTTTGGTATTATTAATTTCAAGTGTAACTGTTTTCATTGTTGGGTTGGCCCATTCCATTGAAACAGCTCATTATGTAGATAATTGGACCAAGACTGATGGTGAGGCCTGCAACATATGACACATGCTAAGCTGAAGTCTCGTTTAAATAAGTGCTTGAGACTCCTGTTCTCTAGATGTGAGATCAGATTGGAAGCATATAGCTGCAATAAAGCCTCAAGTGCCCTTACAGTGTCACTGCATTTTGCACTTCTCCTTTACTTTACGGTTGCCCTAGCCATCCATGGGAATGTGTTAAAAACAATGTATAGGAGGCTATGCACAGAACTGTAGCTATGGTTCTTGAGGCGCACCGAAGGAGGTTTATCTGTGTCCCAACAGACGCCTAATTTTGATAACCAGATTCAAAACTGGAGCGAATTCTCTGATGTACTGGATCTGCCTAGTCCCGTTAATTATCTCAACGCTCACCTTTGGTTTTGCTATGTTAATAATATCTGGATTGTGTCTCTTTGCTCTTTTCTTAGTCTGCCACAGAGGACCTCAAACCAAAGATGTCTAAAGATGTTGCAGCTGTAGGTTACAGTAATTCAAATTCTGTAAGACAATAAAAAGAATTTGGCATCTTTCTGGGGCTATTCTATATAATTTTGGGGGAAAACATTTCATAACTGAATTGTAATTAGGGCTCGTCGCAGGCCTAGTATCTTCCTATTTGAGTCAGCTATACAGAAAAGTAGTGTCTCCAGTCATAGTGGAGGCCTCAGTGCTTGATTAGGCAGACACAGCAGCTGAGGTTTGATCTTTGATGTGCAGTGCTGGCCCCACCTCCGGGGTGCAATGAAAGGGCAGTTGAGACTGGGTGTGGTGACACTTGCATGTAATCCCAGTACTTGGGAGGCTGAACACAGGCAGGTCAGTATGAATCTGATCTATGTAGTGAGACCCCTACTAGACCCTTACTAAAATACAAAACAAACAAACAAAAAAGGGAGACAGCTCAGGGGTCTAAAGCACCTGCTTAGGCAAGCTTAGGCAGGCACAGGGGACTGTGATTGGATCCCTGGCACTACATGCGGTGCCAGCCCTGCTCCCAGGGTGGGCTGAGCCAGCCAAAAAAGAAAAAAATAATAAAGTCATAGTTGAGTCCTTGGCATCCCATGGTACTGTGATACCCCAGTGCATGATTACCTAAGCTGAAGACATCCTGTTTCCTTGAGAACTAAGTAGTTTTAGAAAAGGGTTTCACCCTGGGGAAAGGACAAACTTATTAACCTGCCATCTGTCCCTGTAGTCTTCTCATCAACATAAAATCCTTATTAGCATCAGACCACCCTTGCCATCTGAGTCATCTGATGATCCTCTTACCAGTTTTCTCGTAAATGTGATCAATAAATATCAAGGGTCTGGCTACCTCATGGCCTTTTGTTCCCAGAGAACAACTTGTCATCCCAGACCCGCATTGTATCGCCGTTTTATCTCTTGCTCTTTCTCTTTGTTGTGCACCATAACACCTCGAAGAAGATTGGGGACTCACTGCATGCATCCCCCAAAAGACTGAATGCTAGTTTTAGAGTAATAAGTCCTAGCTGTTAAAACAAGATTCTCTTATTCACTTTGTATACCCCTTTTCCACCACTGTGAACTCTACCAGATGGGAAAGGAAGTTACCTACAGAAGAGAATAAAACAAGACCTGAGATGCATGGGAATGGAAGTGGGGCCAAGATGGAGTCTACTGCAAGTATCACGAGGAGAGTGTATGTGTGTCTTAACTACTTTTTCATTCCTGGGACAAAATACCCAATACTCACAAGTCAAAGGAGGAAAGGTTTATTTTAGCTCAGTTTGAAGAGGTTTCAGTCCACATTTGATTGCCTCCAAGGCAAGGCTGCATGGCAGGGGGCACTGCAGAGAAGAAACAATACAGAGCAGAGCAGGCAAGTGGCAGCAGCATAAGGTGCCCGCCCTCCCTCTGTCCCTTTATATTCCGTGATAGACACAAACATGGACTACATGGATTATCGGATACAAGCACTGGTGCGAGCCATTACCAGGTCAGGCTTCCATTATCCACACCCAGAACTACGCTAAACCAATTTAATTGTGAGACACCATTAGTCCTGTTACCACACACACACTAATAAGCATCACACAACCTACAACCCAGCCACCTCCCAAAACCCACATCTACAAGCACGTGAGGCTTTGGGGAGACATAGAGGTACAAGCCATAAAAATGTGGATACAGGAGCAACTTGATCCCTCAGGAAAAATGATATAGATTTAAATGGTAGGGAGAATTATTGAGAGTAACTAAAAAAAAAATCACTACTATCTTGAAGGTGTGTTCTGGAAACAGAGAATGCAGAAGATTGTGACAACTCAGAGTTCAGTACTAGTGGTCTCATTTCCCCTAATATGCCACTTGTGCAGCTGTTGGAATGGGAAAAGTCTCCCATGGGTATTAGTACTAAAGGCCCACTGGCACTAACAGAAATGCTTCATTCAATGCCTTTGGTACATCAAGGCCACTGGACACCAAGAGATCGGAAGTGCATCAGCACCACCAAGAGATTCCAAAACCTAGGGGAGGATGAGAATCTCAGTTGTATAGCTAGAGGGGTTACCCCAAGAAGAACTTAGTATGTGTGTCTACTGTACTTTAGGCACTAGAACCACTAATGACAGTTTCTCCTTGTCTCTCTAATGTTGCAGCATGACCCATTCTTAAGCTTCAGGGAGGTTAATTCATGCAGATATGAAATCTGAAGCATTGTTGCTCACAGGTTTCCTTTGCTCTAAAACTAGTGTCCACATAGCAGTTTATGGTATCTCCAACATTCCAACCATTCAAATGGTGAGTCAAAGCTAATGTCAGAATTAAATGTATGAGTGCATGTCATTGCTGGAGGGCTACAGAAAAAAAACAACAAATGAAATACTTTATATTCTGTTTTGTTAGTTCATGTCTCCAGTGCATATTGATTACACTTATTGTGAGAAGCTGGTGCATGTACATGACACATCACAGCTTTTTTTTTAATGTCCCCTCATTTCTCCCCATTTCAGCTCTTGGTCCCCTCCCATTTTCTTATGTCCTCTTCAATCTCCCTTATTAGAGTATTAGACTTTTTATTATCGAAGTCTTACAATTTCTGTTAGGATATTTCCTGAGTATTTAATTTTTTCTTGAAGCTATTATAAAAGGTATTGTTTTTCTAATTTCTTTGTTAGAGGTTTCATTGCTGATGTTCAAGAATGCTATTGGCTATTGTGTGATGATTTGATATCCTGCTGATCTTACTAGTTTTAGGCATCCTTTGGTGGAATTATTTGGGTATTCCATGTAAAGGATTGTGTTATCTGGGAATAAGAATAGATTTACTTCTTCCTTTCATGTATATAATTTCTTTTTCTTGGCTGATTACTTTGGATAAAGTTTTCAGGATTATACTGGACAGCAGAGATGATAATGGGTGTCTTTGTTCTGTTCCTGATTTTACAGGAAGAGCTTTCATTCCCCCCCCCCCATTTAATATGATGCTACCTGTAGATATACCATAAGTGGCTTTGTCAGATTGAGAGAAACTCCAATTATGCCTGTTTTCTTCAGGATTATTATCATGAAAGATGTTGGATTTTTGTCAAAGGCTTTATGCATATCCATTGAGGTGATCCTGTAGTTTTTGTCTTTGCTTCTAGTTGTGTTATGTACTATGTTTATTGATTTGCCTATGTTAAGACATCTTTGCATCTCTGGAATGACGCTTTCTTGGTTATGATGTATGATTTTTTTGCATTGTTTGGCAGTATCTTACTGAGCAACTTTGAATCTGTGTTCATTAAAGTTTTTGGACAGTTTTTTTAAGTGAATTTAGGACAAGGTCTGACTTTTTTGAGTTATTTTCTGGTTTTTGAATTAAGGTAATATTGGCTTCTAAGAATATGCCTTTCTTTGGGAGCACTCCTTTACTTAAGTGTTAGAGGAATACTTGGTTCTAGATCTTTCCTGAAGTTCTTATAGAATTCAATGATGAATTCATTAGGTCCTGGGCCTTTGTGTTATTGAATTACTCAGGGTTTTCATATCTTCTTGGTTCAGTTTTGGTAATTCATATGTATCTAAGAATCTACATTTCTTTTGTATTCTCCAAATATTGGAGTACAAGTTTTTGAAGTAGTTACTAATAATATTCTGGATTTTGGTGGCATCTGTTATGTTTTTGCATTTTCTTTAATATATTTGGTACAGGGTCTACAGGGTCTATAGGGTCTCACTATATAGAGCTGACTCAGTGATTCTCCTGTTTTTAGCCTCCTAAGTGCTGAAACTATAGGAGTGCACCACCATGCCCAGTCTCAATCACCTTCTCAACATGCCCCAGGAACAGGGCTAGCATGGCACACTGGGAATCAAACCCTGGCTGCTTCATTCTGCCTAAGCAGGGGCCTTTTCATTTCTAATTGCATTGATAAGTGTGTTCTTTTTTCATAAGATTGGCTCAGATTTTGCCTAATTTGTCTACTCTTTTGATGAACCATGAAGTGGCTCTTTGTTTCATTGATTCTTTGTATTGCGGCTTAGTCTTAACTTCATTAACTTTCTTTTTCTTGCTCTCCTTGACTTTGCACTGTTTTTGTTTTTCTAAGACCTTGACAAATGTCACTAGGTTTTTTATTTGGGCTCTCTATTTTTCTGATTTGAATGTTCAAAGCTATAGACTTTGTTCTTAGGACTTCTTTCATTATGCCCCATGGCTTCTGGTATGTTGTACTGGAATATTTGATTCTAGAGATAGTTTAAAATTTTCTTTGTCACCTTCTATGACCCATTGTTTACTCAAGACAGTATTGTTTAATCTTCATGTATTCACATTAGTTCTGTGGTTTATTTTGCCATTGATTCTTACTTTCATAGAACTTTCTATGATCTGATAATATTCATAGGATAGATTCACTTCTGTATTTAAGTATGATTTGTACCTTAGTATGTAGTCTTTTTTGGAGAAAGTCCTTTGTGCTGTGAAGAAGAATGTGTATCTATCTGTGTATCTTGTTGTTGGCTGGAATACTCTGTAGATACCAATTAATTCCATTTTTCAAAGGCCTGGTTCAACTCTGCTATTTTTATCTCTTTTGCCTGCCTAGTTCATCAGTGTACTTGTGATACTGGAGTGTTAAGGGCCCCTACTAAAATTGTACTATAAGTTCTTGACTTTTCAGATCCACTGGTGTTGCTTTATGATGTTGGGTGCTCCAGTGTTTGAACACATATTTATAATTGTTATCTTAACCTGTTAAACTGGTCCCCTTATCAAGTAACCTTTTTCCTCTTCTGATCCATTTTGGCTTGGAATCTGCTTTATCCAAAAATAAGACAACTACTCTTGTTTTGGATCTTCTCTTGCATGAAACATTGTCTTGCATCCTTTAATTTTTAGGCCATGAATTTCTTTCTTTTTTTAAATTTCATTTTAATGAGAAAAAAAATAAAATAGTAATGAAAAAGTTTCAAAACAGGTTAGTGGGACAGTTACAAAAATTGAAACATTACATTTGTTGTCTTGATACTAGTTATTCAGAGGATAAGATGCACACAACATCTTGTCTTAGTGCAAATCTTTCTTCTCAATGAACTAAGAGAAAGTAGCTATAAATCTATCCTATCTTGTGTATGAATATTTTTTTCTTCTTTTTTCAAAGCAAAGTAGTCTTTTATTTGTACTTTTTCAAAGTTAGTAACATGTGACACAAGGCCCCCTAGTGACTAATAACTGACCTTAACCACACAGGATGTTTATCTCAGGACTGAGGTAGTTTGCTTACTTTAGGCACTGAGGCCCAGTTCCGCCTACACACATTTGACCTTTTGCCTAGCTTCTGCGGCTCCCAACACATCCCCCCTTTTTTTGTTTTGTTTTTAGGCCACTACTTTTCTTTGCTATTAAATTGTTTCTGGAAGAGCATAGCATTTGAGTTTTGCATTTTGACACAGTCTGTTAATTTGTGTTCATTACTGGAGAGCTGAGAACATTTATATTGAGAATTATTACTTAAATAATTGTTGTTTTTTTCCTGTCATTGCAATATTTTCCTGTTGCTGATTCCCTTCTTCCCTCTTAAACTTAACTGCTCACCCTGCCTGGTTTATTCATGCCACTAGACTTTTCGATATTGTTGGCTTTATTGTCTCTTTCTAGGATAGCCTTGAGAATATTTTTGAAGAGCTAGTTTGGTGGTCTTGAATTTCTTATGATATTCTTTGCCATAGAAATAACACATTTTCTCATCAATTTTGAAAGATAATTTTGGAAAATATATTAATCTATGCTTGAAGTTGAGTTTTTTTTTTTTTTTCTTCCTTTGTTTTTATTTCTTTTTTTTGTCGGGGGAGATTTGAAATGCTTCACCCAAAGCTACCCTAGCCTTTAAGGTTACGTTGAGAAGCCTCCTGTAATTCTCAAAGGTTTACCTTTTTAAGTAATTTTTTTTCTTTACAAGTTTCTTAAGATTCTGTCCTTATACATAAGATATATAATACATAATATATTATATATTGTATATCGGATTTTTGACTACGATGAAAATTAGGAAATTCTTATTCTGATTATGGATTCTGTACCCTTCAATTATCTGCATGTTAAATTATTTTTTCATACTTAGAAAGTTTTCTGCTATTATTTTTTATACAGATCTTTTTTGTTATTCATGATACTTCTCATTTTTATGAATTCAAATTAAGCTTAGATTATTCTTTCCTCTGTAATCCTGCAATTGTCGGATTCATTTTCAAACTTATCTGACTGTTTTTATGGTACACTGAACATATGGCCATCTGTATTAGTCCTGTCTTCTAGTTTTAACACTCTGTGTCCTTCATTGGCTATTTCTACCGCCCATACTTTCAGTAGAAAATCTTATTATCTAACTTTCTGTTTGGTACCTTCTCAAGGGCTCTAATTATTTGATAAATTGGTCATGAGGTTTTATATCATTTTCTTTAGCTCAGTTAGCTTTTTAGCAGTATCTTCTCTAAGCTTAGTCATCATTTTGTTTGTTAAGTCCCTTATTTGCTTAGTTGTATCATCTTTGGACACCATGAGCATCATATTAATCTGTTATTTTTATCTCTTCTTTTACCATTTAGTATAAGTTACCTGTTTTTACTTTGAATTTTCTCCACACTGGTAGCCTATGAATTAGTTTGTGAGAGTAAAACTTTTTGAGGCTTTCATTTTTTCCTTAATTTCTCTTTATGCTGATGTTTATGGGTTGGTTAGAGTGAAAATATTTTGTTGTTAATGTGGATTTCTTTAGTTAATGTCTGCTTTCCACTGATGAACTCTGGGCATGTCTAACTATAGGCTCTCGCCTCTGTCCAATTAGCTGACCAACTCCATTAATTTTGGGAAGAGAAAGTGTGGTGCAATTGGCCTAGTACCCATTTCTCCAGAAATGAAAGACAGTATTGTAGGTGATCAGACCTTGGCATTCAATAAAAGTCATTTAATGACAATAATTATTGCATCCTAGCAATAACAGTGAAACGAGCAGCAATAATAGAGTCAAGGAACTGTCTATTGATATACTCTAAGAACCAGTTAAAGCCACCATTTTGCCATCCTTAACATTAAAAAACAGAATAGTAATTATAATATGCACACCACAACAAATGAAATATTGACATGCAGTAAATACTAATTGTACCAACTATATCATCAGTAGCAGTAAGAGAACAATAAAAGCATTGCAATTTAAGTATTTAAAATTATTAAGTATAATTGTAATACTATTGGGTTAGAACAAACTGAAATAAGTAAAATCTGAAACATAAAGAAAAGGAGGATGAGAAGGAGGAGAGAGAAGGGAGACAAAGGATCCAAGGAAAGAATTTAAAAATTACTGTAATTAGGTAAATATAATAGAAAAGAATAAAAAATAAATAGAAGTAAAAAGCAAGAACACATGATAAAATGTAGGGACAAAACCCATCATTCTCTCCCCCAAAGTAAATGAAGACAAAGAGAAATGAATCCAAAAGAATCCTTCTAAGTTTTTGAATGAGTGATTTCTTTCCCAAGTTCTGTAGTATTGAATTCCATCAGATATGTGAGTCAATGAATTACCATTGAGACCTGTTTTGCTTTTGTAGTCATGTGTTTGTTTGTGAACACTGAGGTCTACCCAACTTCTCCTGTGGAATATGATGATTCAACCATATCCACCCTATGGCTGCATTCACTCCAACTGCTCTAAGGTTCTTTGACCCTCTGAGCACCCCAAGGCATGGCTTTCTCTACCTACCTTCATGACCTGTAGGGGCTAGTGGTTGGATCCCTGACCAGCTGTGCCGGCCCAACCTCCGGGGTGCACTGAAACTGCAATTGAGATGGGGTGTTGTGGCTCATGCCTGTAATCCCAACACTTGGGAGGCTGTAAACAGGAAAATCACTACAAGTTTGATCTACTAGTCAGATCACCCTGTAGACACTTCTGTGAATTCTATATATATATATATTAATGCCAGTAATTTTAGTCCCAGGCCTCCCACCTCTGAAAATCACATAAAATTTGCCTTGATGCTCAAATTAAAGGCAGAGCCCCTACGTCCTTCCTGTTTTAAGGTTATACTTCTCAGGAGGCCACTGCCACACCATGCTTCTCCATCACTGTCTCTGCAGTTACTGCCATCCTAGTCACTGTGCTCAGTTGACCCTAGAAGCCCTGGAGTAATGTTCTGTATCTGAGTCTTAACCCCTCCCAAAGTGGCTTTTGATTGAAAAACAAAACAAAAAAGCTGTTCTCAAATTTGGCTGGTGCTTCCTGGGATTTCTCTCAGAACTCTAACGTGACATGAAGAAGCAACAGATTCCAGAATAAAACTCCACACTGTCTTAGTAGTCTATAGCAACTATGGGCATTCCTTGGGGCTGGCATTGTTTCTCCCTGTGGCTGGCGGCTCTCTCCAGGGTCACCTTCCAGTAGCGGAAACAGATCAGCCACATACAGTCCATTATTAGTTTGTGGTCTGCTTCATCTATTATTATTATTATTATTATTATTATTATTATTATTAATCATTATTATTATTAATTTTCTTTTTGCAGAAGCAGGGATTGAACTCAGGCCCTTGCGCTTGCTAGGGAACTGCTTATTCCACTGAGCCATCCCCCAGGCTTTATTCTTTTCTCCTCATGTTGCTCCACTACTCCAGCTTCTCCATAGTTTCTTGTTCTCTTGTCAGAGCTTTCTCAGTTCCCAGAGATCTACCTCTTTTTGCACTAAGTTGTTGTTTTGCAGGTGTCTCAATTCCAAATCTAAAAAAGGCTATACTTAGATACTGGTCTTAACTTTGTCATTGTTTTTAGAAATACTTTGAAATATCAACCAATTTCTATAGTTCTAGAAGGTAGCAATGACACAAAAAAAGAAATCTCACAAAGAATATTTTTGTTACTTTTTAAAGATATTATCCTATTCCAGAATTATCATTAATGAAAAATGTTACAGAACAGAATAAAAAATTAGATATTTGGTGTTATTATCTTTGTGACTACATAGAACTTTATCATGCAGAATACATCTATCTAATAGCACCCTACCAACTATAGAAAATAAGTATAGCTCCCTGAAAGAGAATAGTAAGGATCTTTAAATTAAAGACACATGTAAGCAGATTGTAGACTGAAACATGAGACCCCTGAAAAAACAAGAGGAGCAGCGCACCTGGGTAGGAGGCTCTGCTTCTCTCCCTGGGTGACTCCTGAGATGACTGAGCCCATTCACCTCACTGCTGCTTGCGACCTCACCTTCCCTATGATAGGGGCTAACACACTATGGAGGAGTTATTGCTCATGAATTCTTTTGACCATATTACTGCCATTTTAAATATTTTCTGGCTTTGTTTTGAATGCTCAGGATTGAGCTGTCCCTCACTGGCACATCTGGAGCTGATAACCTGGCCAGCTGTTAGCTGGCCGAGGAGAAGCAGGTCCACACATTGAAAATGCTGTGTGCAAAGAGGAACTGTGGTCCGTGTGTGTGCGAAGCTGCTAATAGTTTTTGTCCATCACTAGTTAGTTGGGCAGCTTAAGATAGCATCCCAGAACCTGTGAGAGTATCTATTTCCTCCAAATAAAGATGAAAAGGTAGATATTTTAGGAGCCTCTTTAATGCTGATATTCAGTAGCAGAACACGGCTTTAGAACAAAATCTGAGGTGTCAGAATGAGAGACGAACACAAAACAGTAATAGAATAGATGAGAGAGCAAGGGCAGAAAAGGAAATAAAACAACAAATGCCATTTCTTGTGGTTGCTGAAGCCAAGGCTGACTGAGAAATGAAGCAAAACCAATGTACTGGAGTGAGCCTCTTGTGTGCGCTCCAGTCCTTGGCCTGTAGGCCCCACCTCCACGGGTCCTATGTGCCATTCATTAACAATGTACATTGACTCATTACTACCTCTTCTTATAAAGGACTCCAAATGGAGCAGTTCTGATGCCTGCAATTTTCCAAAGCCCAAGACTTTATCACTCTAAATGGTTAGTTGTGGGCTCCAATTGCTGTCCCTGCCATAGTTCAATGAGCTTTGGTCCCTTTGCTGAAAGCTGAGGTCTGATTGTTGTCACTATGTCTGTGCTTCAACACTTTGAAGCGCATAGGCAAGAGTCTGCAGAAACCATAAATCATTTTGATAGTGAGAAATGGAACCTGTTCACCTAGAACAACTCCAGATGTTGTCTTTGCATTATTATTTCTTAATTGCTATCTGCAGCCCACACTCTTGAAGAAAGTCCTGTCCTTGTTTCTTCTACCACTTACTCCATCTTCCTTCCTTCTCCTCATAGTCTTCCACACATCAGTCAAAAAAAAGCACATGAAAAGCCGACATAATATCCTGTCCAACCACCATTAGTGCAGATCTTGCCTCTCATAGAATTATGTAGAAGCACAGCGTTATCTATCCCAACTGTACTATCTATACACACACATCATGACTTTTTCTTTCTACAACCCTTCCTTTGTCTACACCTGTCGAAAGTGGGCACTCCATTGACATTCAACTAACTTAGGTGCTTGAACTCGACACCACAATCCAACACAGTCCAGCATTCTGCAACCATAGTCGGCTTTTAGTGCTATGGTCATCCACTAGGTAAATAATTATTGAATTTTTGATATAATTCAGCTATAAAGAAAAAGATAAGTAAGCAACTACACTCTTAATTCACTGATAAGAGATATCTGCTAAAATAATGCCTGTAAATATAATATTATGTATGCACCTTGTACAATACCAAAACGTTATGAAAACAGTTGCAATGTATCAATTCATCGACTCTGTATGGTTAAGGTGTCTTGAAACTGTCTGATTGACATTTGTATTTTAATAAAATAAAAA
>PVKA01050250.1:0-12819 GCA_004027165.1 Ctenomys sociabilis | reverse complement strand
AAAAAAAAAAAAAAAAAAAAAAAAAAAAAAAAAAAAAAAAAAAAAAAAAAAAAAAAAAAAAAAATCCAAAAAGAAAAAAAAATTCAAAGAGGAAGCTATAGTTGAGAAAGCTATTGTGCCTTAAGTTACAGCAAACCATTTCAACCTCAGCCTGGCTGGCCTTTCAGATGGAATTCTTCCGTGTCCCACAGCACTGCACTGTGCCCTGCAGAGGCAGAGCCAAGCAGCATCCTTGGCTGCCATCTACCAGGTGCCAAGGGCAGCACCATCTCCGCGGGACAAACAAAACAGTGTAGTCGGGCGTGGTGGCACACGCCTGTAATCCCAGCACTCGGAGGCTGAGGCAGGAGGATTGTTATGAGTTCGAGACCAGCCTGAGCTACAAAGTGAGCTTAAGGCCAGCCTGAACTGCATAGTGAGACCCTGTCTCAAAAAGACAAAAAAAAAAAAAAAAATTAAAATTAAAATTAAAATTAAGAAAACAAAAACAAAAAAAAAGTGTCTTCAATACAAGGCCAAAGGGTTGCCAAGGACAAAACCGCTCCCCTTGGGGACCATTGGCTGGGGAATGACAGCTGTAAAATACAAACAGAAAAGACTAATAAATGTAAACGTAAAATGTAGGGCTGGCCAAATAGCTCATTAGATTAGGCCAGGGGTTCAATAAATAAATAAGGCAGGAGGATCAACGTGAGTTCGAGGATAGGCCTGGGTTACCCTGCCCCTGGGGCATGCTGAGATGGCAACTGAGACTGGGCATAGTGTCATGCACCTGTAATTCCAGCTCTTGGGAGGCTGTAACAGGTGGATCACTACAAGTCCGATAGCAGTGAGACCCTGAACACCCTGTAGACCCTTCCCTAAAATAAATAAATAAATACTTAAATAAATAAATGTAAAATATCTCAACAAGGATGCCAAGTGCTTAAAGACAAGCAGTAACATTACACAGAGCTCAGTGGCAGAACAATAATGCAGCCAACTACTCAGCATGCTGCCCCATATTAAGGCTATTTAGGATTTAACAAGATGCTGTCTCGGAGCGAAAACTGAGGTTGTGGTGACACACCCCTGTGGGCAGGAGTGCTGTGAGTTCGAGGCCTGCCTAACTGCATAGGAAGGTCCTGCCTCAAAGAAAGACCCTCACAAAAAGTGAAAAATTGGGCAGAGGTGTAGTTCAATGTGAAGGCCATGGATCCAATCCCCAGTAACACAAAAACACTAGACTAGACAGTGTCTGGGGAGAGCAAAGACATAGCTCTGAGGGATAGCACCTGTCTAGCCTGTGCATAGCCTGGGGTTCAACCCCCAGTACCACACACAAAACAGGAAAGCACATATGAACAACTGTTCAATCTCACTAACAATTAGGGGAATACAACATAAAATAATGAAAAATCATTTTCCATCTGTAAGATTGGCAAAAATAAAAGACTGACATTGACCAAATGTTTAAGAGAGCCTAGGGTAAAATAAGTATTATTATACATGGCTGGTAGGCAATTCAGCAACATTAAACGTCCACGGCCTCCAGGCAACAACTCCACCCACAGGCATCTATTCTTGAGGACTGCTCATGGCGGCACTAGGGCGTAGGGAGAGTTCTCCACACATCGTGCGAAGAAGACTGCTCACAACTAGAAACAATGACAGAATTCCTCATGTTAGGAAATGTTAATATACCACATCTCTTACAGAGTAAGCATTAGTCTTGGTCTCTATATACTGATGAAGATAGTTCAAGGTCCACTTAAAAGCATAAAATATCAAGTTGCCGGACACGTACAATATGCCATATTTGTAACACTATGCACTGTAAAAGATCAATATGAAATTTTACATATTTGTCATAGATACATGTTTGTCAATAAATGTAAAGAAACAGAAAAATACAACTCCGACTACTACCAGTTCTTACAGGGTGGAAAAAAAAAAGTACCAAAGATCTTTCTTGTTTAAATAATTTACACGTTTTTACAAGACAACAAGCAGAGACTACAACTAAAACAGGTATTTTAAAATATATTTTAAACACCCACTCAGTTTGGCCACATATAGCTATTTCTTCCTCCATTAAATCTCTTTTCTCCCACTTTCTAAATCAGATAATTAACAAAGCCTTTGAGAGCCAGCGAGATCCCTCCTTGTAGGAGCCTCCCGGGGTGCTGAGCTGTGGCATGCATGCCAGACATGAGGTTTGCCATCATGGAAAAAGCATAACCACAGGCCCTGGGCTCAACCCCTGTACCACAAAAACAAAAAAACACAACCCTCACAACTTCCAGTTATTCCTTAAAGTACATAAGAAGTTTTCTGTTTTCGATGAGTGGGCATATAAATGAGTCTGAGCATAAAGGCTTGGGTGTATTTGTATTTTTATGAGCGGGTGTCACTGTATACTAAGAATTAAAATTCTTGTCTCGAGGTAACCCGCGAACGTGAAAAGCCAGAGCAGAGAACGCCAGGGCCCACGCGGCGCGTGTGCCCGGGCGGGTCCCTGGGCCGGGGGTTACGGTGGCGCCCGCATTGGAGGAAACCTATTGAGCCGCCGCGGGCGCGAGCAGCCCCGAGTGCGGGGACGGGCCCTGCCGCTCCGGCCATGGGTGGCCCGAGGGTGTGGCAGACGCTCCTAACGGGACGCCGAGGGGGCCGAGCCGGGCGACCCGAGAGGGCGTGGGACCCGCAGGCCCGGACGGAGACCCTCGAGGCGCCACGTCACGGAACCTTCCTGCCCTCGTGGGAGCCGGCGAGGAGGCCGCGCCCCAGGGCGGGGACAGGGGCAGGACCAAGTCGTTCGCGGGCCGCAGCCGCCGGTGGCTCACGCACACCTAGGTTCCCCGGCCTCCGGACCCTCCTCTGGAAACCCTGGCTGCCCCGCGCAGAATCCCAGGGGAGCCCGGCCCGCCCAGGAGCTTCACTCACCTGCGGCTTCAGACCCGGCCTGAACACCTGCGGCGCCTCACGCTGAAAAACTGGAACCTCCGCGACCGCCTGCGCGAACCCACCCGGAGCCACCGGGGTCGTAACCACTTCCGGTCCGGCGGCCGCGGAGGAGGACGTAGCCCCAGCCGTGGGGTACGTACGGAAGGCGCCATCTTGTACGGAAGCTGCTGGGGCAGTAGGTAGCTCCTCAGTTTTGCCACTGTTGAACAAAGGATCTGTTAAAATTAGAACGTTAGGGGCTGGGGAGATGGCTCAATAGAATAAGCACTCCCCTGGCAGGACCTGAGTTCAATCCCTGGTTCCGCAAAAAGAAAAAAAATGTTTCTATCAAAATTAGAACGCTTAACGTCTCCTCCAAGAAATGGAATTTTTGTTTCTGTGATGGCATTGTTTCTTTTCCCTTTGGTTTTGAAGGGAGATGCTTTTAGAACTCTCCCAAATACAATGCAAGACGCCAAGGAGATGGCTCAGTGGAATAAGCGCTTCCCTGTCAAGTGCCTGGGGCCTTAGTTCAATACCCAGTTCTGCCAAAGAAAATAAAAAAAGAAGGTACCGAATACAATGCAAGACCTTAATTTTCATCCTTTAGTACCTTGGGTAGTATTTCTCTACTGCGTTCATTTTCTTAATTAAATGATAACAGCAAATAAAATCACACTGTATTTAGATCATTTATTCTTCATTAGCAGTGCATATCATCTTATAACCTTTAATAATTTATGCCATCTTTTGTAACAATAATAGCTTCTGTTCATAGATGAAATCATTCAGTCTTTATTAGCAACTGCCACTTGTGAGACAGCTACTGTGTGCTTCATGCTGTTCCTTTGTTATGGGACATGTACAAGTGAGATGTGTACATGTCCTTATAAACAACATAAGGGCCAGGCATGGTGGCACTTGTCTGTAATCTCAGCATTTAGGAGGCTGAGGCAGGAGAACTACCCTGAATTTCAGGCCAGCCTGACTCTGTCCTAAAAACAAAACAAATAATATAAGGCATATGTGTTTGATCAATATGTTAGGAATTTTTATTTATTTGGGATGGGGGTCTCACTATATTACCACACTAGCCTTCAGTTTGTGACCCTTTTTCCTCAGCCTCTCCAGTAACTTGGATTACAATTTACATACCAATGCCGGGCATGGTGGCGCAGGCCTGTAATCCCAGCACTGGGGAGGCTGAGGCAGGAGGATTGTTGTGAGTTCAAGACCAGCCTGAGCTACAAAGTGAGTTTACGGCCAGCCTGAACTGCACAGTGAGACCCTGTCTCAAAAAGAAAAAAAAAAAAAAAAAAAAGACATAAATAAATAAATAAAAATTTACATACTTATGCTTGGCTTTCAGCATTTTAATTTTTTTTGTGGGGGGGCAGAACTGGGGATTGAACTCAGGCCCTTGTACTTGCCAGGGAAGCACTTATTCCACTGAGCCATCTCCCCGGTCCCTATTTTAATTATTTAATGGCAGTTAATCCCGAAATAGCCCCATGAGATTGTACCAGTACTAGTACTAGTGTGTGTGAAAATAAAAAACAAAAAGATGGGGAAGTGAAATAACTTTCTCAAGGTACCTCAGGGCCAGGGAGATGGCTCAGTAGAATAAGTGCTTCCTTGGCAAGCCCAAGGGCCTGAGTGCAATCCCTGGCTCTGCCAAAAAAAAAAAAAAAAAAAAAAAGAAAAGAAAGAAAGCAAGCAAGCAAAGGAAGACTCAGCCCCTACACTTGTGCAAGTACACCTTTCAGAGCTTGCAGTGATAGGCTCACCATCAAGGTACCTCAGCAAGTAAACACTGCCACTAAGAATGAAACCTCAGTATGGCACACACTAGCTGCCTCACATGTAACTGCAAAGCTTGCTGCCCTCATTCTCTCAGTGACATTGCTTTCAATGCAGCGAAGAAGGTTCTAAATTCCATTAGTCAGACAGGGTAACAGGGGATTAACTTCCTGTATTTCTGTCTGTTCCTTCTTGAAATACAGTAGCTAAAACACAAACTCTAAGGAGGAAATACAAGCTAAGACGACAGGACAATAGCATTAGATACTCACAAGAGTGGCTTAAAAGGAAAAGACAGAGAAATCCTAAGCACTGGCAAGATGGAGGAGCAACCGGAATGTTCGGAGGCTCATGAAGGGAACATGAATCTCAGCTGACACAATCACTTAAAGTGTTTGCGCTGTCAACTAGGGCTAAATATATGAATAGCCTTTGTTCAAGCAACTGTACTCCTAGTTTTATGCCCACCTGAAATATGTCTATATATGTTTAAGGGGACATGTCCAAAAAAAGCTCACATCCACATTCTGTAATAGCCTGGAGCTGAAATTACGCCATGTCTGTGCTGTTAGAAGCCAAGGTGGTCAATCTGGAGGAATAATAACCAAAGGGAAACATGAGGAAAAATGCACTTCTGACTATATCCTGTTTATTGCCTGTTTTCGATGTTTTGTATTTGAGATAGGATCTTGCTGTGTAGCCCAGGCTGGCCATGAATTCAAAGCAATTGTCCTGTGTCAGCCTCCAGAGTGCTGGGATTACAGGCACCCACCACCAAGCCTAGCATGTATCCTGTTTAATCCATGCTGACTGGCACATGGTTGTCAGCCCTCTTCTGGATGCATATTTGCCTCAATCAAAAGTTTGTGGGTTATTTATTTTTGAGACCAAACGTGGTGGTGCACACCTGTAATCCCAGCATTGGGGAGGATGAAAACAGCAGGATCACTAGGAGTCTGAGCTGTGTAGTGAGACCCTGTACCAAATACATAATTTTGTATTTATTTTTATGGTATTGGGGATTAAACCCTGGGCCTTTATAATGAGCTAAATCTCCAACCCTTTTCTGACTTTTTTTTTTTTTTTTTTTTTTTTTTTTTTTTTTTTTTTTTTTTTTTTTTTTTGAGACATGGTTTTGTTCTGCAGTTCAAGTTGTCCTTGAGCTCACTTTCTAGCCCAGGCTGGTCTCAAACTTGCAACAATCCTTCTGCCTCAGCCTCCTAAGTGCTGGAATTACAGGCATGTGCCACCATGCCCAGCTCTTTTCTGACTTTTTGTTTCATTTTGATTTTGAGACAGAGTCTCCTTGAGTCACTAATTTCCCCCATGTGCTCAAATTTTGTAAATCTCCTGCCTCAGCCTCCTAGAGTGCTGAGACTATTTAATGTGTGCCACTGTGCCTGGGCAGAAATTTTTAAAATAGAAGCTGAGATTAGTGGTACAGCTAAGCTAAAGGCTGAAGTGTATGGATCACTTGAGCCCAAGAGTTGGGGACCAGCCTGGGTGCCATAGCAAGACATTGTCTTAGAAAAAAAGCTGGGCATGATGCCAAATGCCTGTAATGCCTGCATTATTAGAAGCTGAGGCGAATTCCAGTCTAGGCTGGGCAAGTTGCATCTGTATTGTCACAAAATAAAAAATAAAACAGCTAAGGATTTCACTCAATAGAAAAGCCCCAGGTTTAATCCCCAGTACAAAAAAAAAAAAAAATAATAATAATAATAATGAAAATAAAAGTGAAAAATTTGGCAAGTGAGGTAGCTCACTGGTCTAAAGCGCCTGCTTAGGCAAACTTAGGCAAGCATACAGGGACCGTGGTTCTATCCCCAGCACTACATGCCACACCAACCCCACCCCAGGGTGGGCTGAGCCGGCCACCAAAAAATAAAAAAAAAGTAAAAAATTTACCATCCCAAAGGAGGGGTAATGAAAAGTCATAATAACAGAATAAACTGTCAATAGGATAATAGAAGATAATTAGATTAGAATATCCCCATATACTAAACTAAAAATGGGTCAAAGATCTAAATGTTAAAACAGACATAATCTGTTTTATAAAAAACAGATATATAAAAGAGGTACAGAATTGGCTCAGTGCAATAAGCACTTCCCTAGCAAGTGCAAGGGCCTGAGTTCAATCCCCAGTTCTGCCAAAAAATAAATAAATAAATAAAAGAGGTACAACTCTTGAAGGCATAGGCACGGACTTTCTGAACAGAATCCCAGGGGCACAAGAAAAATACAAAGAATTAACAGATAGGACCACATCAAATTAAAATTTCAGCACAACAAAGGAAATAACCAACACAGTGAAGAGACAGCCTAGAAAATGGGGTAAGGGATGAGGAATCCATAGGCTCGGGAGCTCTGCACTTCTGGGAGGAAGAAGGTATCTTCAGCAGTAATGCTCAGGAAAGAAATGTTGAAAGTTTGAGGAGTTAAGTCCCTTGTTGTGGAGTATGTGCTATGTCACCAAATCTTCTTCTGCCATAAAAGTTTCAAAAAAGTTTATTATTATTATTATTATTATTATTACTAAAAGAAAAAAAATAAGGGCGAAGGAGATAGCTCAGTGGCATAAGCACCAGGCTGGTGAGTCCTGAGTTCAATCCCTGGTACCACATAATAATAATAATAATAATAATAATAATAATAAATAAATAAATAAAACAATTTCAGAAATGTACCTATCATCCCTCTAACACTTTTGCTCCAGTAGATTCTTTGGCAGACTCTTAAATGGATACTGAATTCCACATCCAGGTTTGCAAGAGAACAAGACAAAAGTTATTTACTGCTGGCACTGGAAGGTAGAGGGTGACCAGCTGACACTCAGGTAACTGAAGAAAGGGGCTAAAAGAAACTTCCCGTTGCAGCTGGTGGACTGAACCACACACAACCTCACTTCCTCCCAAAATCCCCCTAAAACAATGGCAAAAGCACATTAAAATACAGTTTCAAGGTCAAAAATACACAGAAAAACAATTTGGGAACAAAGACTATTTATTCAAGTGCAGCAAGGGGTTAGATACCATGTTTTTTTTTTTTTTTTTTGCAGAACCAGGGTTTGATCCCAGGCCCTTGTGCTTGATGGGGAAACGCTTATTCCACTGAGCCATCTCCCCGGCCCCTATCTACCATAGTTCTACTAAGCAAGCTTGACGGTGGGCAGGGGAGTGGGAACACTTTATAGTGGAGGAAATGAAGGGTCCACATGTACCATGGTTGGCCATCATTATCTGGGGATGGCTGTATACAACTATTAAGTGTGCTAAGTGCCAGTATTACAGTTGTACCTCTGACTGATTGTGAGTTGGAAGTGGAGGCAAGATATAGGGAACTGGACTCACTGGCCAAGCCCCGGCCTGCTAGCTGATTGCTACAGAGCTTGTGGGTCAGAGTTCTATCATCATATACGTCTGGGTATTTTCTGCTTAATACTTCATCCCTCAAAGAACAGAAGATTTTGAAAGTGGGGAAGCAGAACAACACTGGAAACGCACTGAGCAAACTTGTTATGGATCAAAGGCACAGCCAAGAGCAGGCCTGATCTGCCTGACGACCACCAGTGGCTCCATAACTGGCGGCAGCAGATACCTTAGAAGCAGAGGGACTAAGGGTGGGCCTGAAACCAGGGTAATTGATTCTGTCAGAACGAGTTACAACAAATTTTGGTATAGATTTTTTTGACTTCTACTTGTCATTCGTGAATCAGGGCAGCCTTGTCCTACAGATCAGGATAAGAATTCCCACTGGGCAGTGGTATAGAGCAGTAGATTTTGTAGGGTGAGAACAAAACCCAGAAAAATGGAAAGAACCTGATTGATTGACATCAGTTTGCTTTGTTATGAGCGCTACAATAGAGGGGATTTTCTTATTATACTGCTTCAGATAGATTGCTATCTCTTTTTTAGGAGAATTGATCTATTTTGGGAATCTACACCCTCAACATTTCACTGTGCTTATGTGGGACATAGCACAAGTGACACTATTTTAATTTAGTCTTGAATTTGGAGGCTTTGCCAGAAGTTCATTCCAAAATGATGCCCACCTGTAATGTTTTTAACAGTTCAAAGTTTGTCTGGAAGCATGAGATGATCAGATTTTCCCTCTAACTCCCAAGTCACTATCCCTCCTGCCCCCGAAGATGACCTGCAAGAGGTACAAGATAGCTTGTCTAGCTAGGCATGGAGTGCCACACTGAAAATGAGTATTCACCGCATTGCATTTGTTGGTTTCGGGGTACTGAAGCTAGAAATTAGTGCCTGGCTGACTGTGCAAGTGGGCAGGCCCTGTAAATTACAGAATCGCAGGACATATGTGCAGAGCATGTGGCGAGGAGGGCCCAGTGACGCTTGCGCAGTTTAGACAGCTCTGCAGTGGGCTCTTGACCCGCACTTGTGCAGTTTGGATAGGACTGACTGTCCCTGACTCAGCCTGAGGAGTAAGGGGTACAGAAAGGATGGATGCACGTGAGCCCTCTGCTGTTCTGTCCTCGGCAGCAGCCTGCTTTCATCCTCTAAGTGCACTTAATTTCTTACTTTTATTTGGCCCAAACTCGCTCTGCAGAGCCCCTTTCTTTTCCTACCTGTAATAGATGTAAACCTTGTTTGTGCTTATCTTGACCAATTATTTGCTCAGGACAGAAAGAATACAAAAACCACCTCTAGAAGGAGACCCCAGTACCCCAAAAACTTGTTGCTAGTGCTGGGGACTGAGCCCGTGGCCTTCTTGATCCTTTTTACTCTCTTCACTTGGAGACAGTCTTAAGTGAGACCCTGAACACCCTGGAGACCCTGTATCAAAATACAGCCTGCAAAAAGCACTAATTCCTAATTTGTTTTTGTTTTTGTTTTTTGTTTAGTCGTTCCATCTTTTATTGCTGCAACAGCTTCATGCCTTATTTAGCCTTCTGACTCTGTGCTTGTGCCTTCAACACTTTCACCACAATTTTCTACTCTTCAATAAAGAAACTGTGCTTGATCCTGCCACGCACACACTTTGCACACATGGAGCCCCATAAGCCCTGCTTACATGCTTCTTCGTTTTAGACAATCTCATAAGAACTTTAGGCCGCACAGGTCGAACCCCTCAAAATCTGCCCAGGCACACACCACGAGCAGATCTGGGGGTCTTCCCAACCTTTTTGGTATAGAGGTAAACAATTCTATTCCCTGGGGTTCGGGACAGCCTAGTTTTATCGTGTAATTCTACTTAAATGAGTTATCCCAAATAATAAAGTAAACCCCCAAAGTAAAATCATGATTACCAGGGATGGAGTTGAGGGTAAAATGGGGAGTGAATGCTGCAGGTGTGGAGTTTTAAGTTGGGATGATGCAAAAATTCCAGAAATGGGGCCGGGGAGATGGCTCAGTAAAATAAGCACTTGCCTGGCAAGTACAAGGGTCTGAGTTCAATCCCTGGTTCCGCAAAAAAAAAAAAAAGTAAGTGTACTTAATGTCCTTGACCTACACACTTGAAGTTATTAAAATTCAAAAGCTTCGTCTAATTCCTCACAATGAAATAATGGTTATGGGGCTTGCCAGATAGCTCAGTGGACTAAAGTGCCTGGGAGGCGCAGGGACCAGGGTTCAGTCCCCGGTGTGCTGTGTCTGCCCCACTCCCAGGTCATGCTGAGACAGCAACTGACACTGGGCGTGGTGGCCCACGACTATAATCCCAGCGCTTGGGAGGATCACTATGAGTCTAGTCTGTGTGGCGAGCCCCTGTAGACCCAGTACTAAATACATTTTAAAAAAGGTTAAGATGGAAATGTCTATGTGTCTTGTGTTACTATAGCTTGGACAGCTTGGGCCTGGAACGTCCTCCAGAGCACCAGGGGTAAAGACCTGGCCAGCCAGCAGCTTAGTGTTACTGGGAGGGAAGTGGTGACATCTTTAAAGGAAGATCCTGGAGAGGTGACCTTGAGGGGGACACAGGGCACTCTCATTCCCTCTCACCTGCCCCACTTCCCCTTCCCCACCACTCTGAAATGAATACACTGCTCCTGCCACATGCTTCCTAGAGTGATTTATTGTCCCTCACTAGGCTCAAGGCAATGGGGTCAAATGACAAGGGAGCAAGGATTGAAATCTCTAAAATCACAACCAAAAGTGAATCTTTTGACCTTTTAATTTATCTCAAGTATTTTGTCATAATGTTGAAAAGCTGATGCACAAACATACATATTTACCCTTTTTTTTTCACATGTATATTTTCTACAGTTTTTTTTTTTTTCAAGTCACAGTCTGTTGAGTCAGAAGATTACACTTTGAATTGTGTTGTTAGACTCTGAGCTTCTTGAACTAAATTTATCAACCCCAGAAGGGCTCTTCTCATGTTACAAACAAGCTCCTCCCATTCTGCACATATGAACCTCTCTCTACTACTCCTTTCGTAACTAAAGCCAGAACCCAGGGAGATGCCCTAGATCATCTCCCTCATTTCTTTGTTTGTAATTTGAACATTAACTATGCTGGTCATAAAATAGCTGGTCCCTGAGCCTCAAGACTACCCTCTTACAGTCTGTGAGGGCTGAAACAGGATCTCTGCTATTCACATTTTTCCTCTGCTGGGCCTGGCTCTCTGTTAGCATCGGCCCACAGCAGGGGATCAGAAGGCAGAGCAAGGGTGAAAAGACTGGCTTCTTCCTGTTTGCTTCCTGTTTCTTTTGCTGTCACCTAGGCAACAGCTCTTCTCGCCAGCAGCCGCAGTTGGTCCCTCCTCGGACTTCTTCACATGCTCTCAGAGCAAGCCTCATCGCGTTCCTCAGAAAGATGGGCACTGGCCAGCAACACTCCTCCAAGGTCTGAGTCACAGCGCCAAGGGACCTCTTCCAAGACACCGAGGAGCCAGGGTAACCAGGTGTCACATTTGATCCCAGTAATCTCATCTTCGGCGCTATATCACCTCATCTACCTCTTGCAGTTGCTACCTCTTTGTTCTACTTTTCCTTTTTAGTTTTCTAGCACCTGTGGCATCTCCAGCAATTCTTTCTATTCTTTCCTCAATTAAGATGCCTGCTATCTCAGTAGCAGAATTCTTTTTTTTTTTTTGGCAGATCCAGGTATTGAACTCAGGCCCTTGCACTTGCCATGGAAGCACTTATTCCATTGAGCCATCTCTCTGGCCCAGTAGTAGAGTTCTTGCCAGCATGCACGAGGCCCTGGGTTCAATGCCTAGTACTAAAATCAAGCAAAACACTTCCATCAACCGCAAAAAAATAGAATTGCTATACTATCTAACAATTTCCCTCTGGGTATATACCCAAAAGAATTGAAAGTATATATTAATATGCATTATGAAAAAATTTAAAAAGAATTGAAAAAAGTGTCCCAAAGAGATATTTGCATGCCCCAATAACAGCAACCTTCCTGACAATAGCAAAATCCTAGAAGTAGCCCAAGTATCTATAGACAAATGAATCATTAAGCAAATCTTTTATCTATATTTCTGAACATATGATTATAAGATAGGTAAAACTTGGGGCTGGGAAGATGGCTCAGTGGAATAAGTGCTTCTCTGGCAAGCGCAAGGACCTGAGTTCAATCCCCAGTTCTGCCAAAAAAAAAAAAAAGGATAGATAAAACTTGAGGACATTATGCTACTTGAAATGAACCAGTAACAAAAAGAAATACAAAAAAAAAAAAAAGACAAATAGAGTATGATTCTACAGTATACTTAAACAAGGCTGTGAAAGTAGTTAAAAGCATAGACATAGTGGTTGTGTACTCCTGTAATCCCAGCACTCTGCAGGCTGAGGCAAGAGGATTGCTTCAAGTTTGAGACCAGCCTGGGCCACAAAGTAAGCTCAAGGCAAACCTGAGGTGCATAGTGTGACCCTGTCTCAAAAAGACAAGAAATCATAGAGACAGAGAGAAGAAAGGTGGTTGAAAGGGACTTGGGAATGACAGCAAGAAATCATTGCTTGATGGACATAAAATGCTTTACAAGATGAAAGTTATTGCCGGGCGTGGTGGCGCACGCCTGTAATCCCAGCACTCGGGAGGCTGAGGCAGGAGGATTGTTGTGAGTTCGAGACCAGCCTGAGCTACAAAGTGAGCTTAAGGCCAGCCTGAACTGCATAGTGAGACCCTG
>PVKA01050249.1:0-12815 GCA_004027165.1 Ctenomys sociabilis | reverse complement strand
GATATATTTTTGCTACGTATTATTTATTTATAAATGCCTCTAAAATTCTAGTTGCTCAAACCTCTATAATAAACCCTTAATAAATTTTTATCCTCCTTCTGCCAATGTTTCTTGATTTTTTAAACTATATTCTTTTTGTTCTTTTTAAAAAATATCCACATAAGAATGTAGTTCTACATGTAATATGTAGGAAAGCTGTCTATGTAATTACTTTCTTATACCAATGTTTTAGTAATAGTTACTAATGTAATAGTTACTTTCTCATACCAATGTTTTACCAATTAATGAGTTCACTCTTGGTCCTTGGATCTGATTCCTTTCAGATTTAATTTTAGTAAGCTTTTATGCAAGCATCCAAGTATCAAAATCTTCATATACTTATAAGCAATAATTTGCTTTACTATTATTCTAGAAAATTATTTAATTGGATATAGAATCCTGACTTAACAGTTATTTCCCCTCACCACTGTTTATTTGTTTCAGACAACACATGCTGTTAAGAATTCTTTCCTTTTTTTGCCTTTGTATATCTTGTATTTTCATTTTCAAGGTTTTACTTTGTTTTGATGGTCAGCATTTAGTGGTAAGGGTTGCAAGATACCCAAAAGTGACTCTAACTCTCAGACTACCAGAATGTGACTTTACTTGGAAACAGTCTTTTCATGGATGATCAATTTAAAAATAAGTCCTTGTAATAGATCCTAATCCAGAGTGATTGATACCTTTGTTAAAAGGAGAAAATTGAGGATCAGAGACAGCTCATTGGACTAAGTACATCTTTAGGCAAGCACAGAGTCCAGGGTTTGTTCCCTGACAACACATTCCACACTGGCCCTGCCATGGGGTATGCTGAGCCAGTGACTGAGTCCAGGAGTGGTGGCTTATGCCTGTAATCCTAGCACTAGGGAGGCTGAAAATAGGAGGGTTACTACAAATCTACTTGAGTAATGAGACCCTGTAGAAATACAATCAATCAATGGAAAATTGAACAAAAGGACAGATGCATCAGAGGAAAAAAACAATGTGAAAGAAGAGAGACAAGGGGACATTGTTATGTGAAGACCACGGCAGAAGTCAGGAGATGTAAAGCACCAACATTCCATAATCTCTGCTTTGTTCTAGGCTCTCCTTCTGTGCTGGCTCGCTGGCTGGCATGTCATTAGGACCAAATACTTGATGTACACATTTTACAGAAGGCAACGGCTGATTCAGCTCACAATTTCAGAGATTCTAGCCCATGGTAGACTGGTTCTAAGGCAGAATCATCATCTCAGAAGGGCTAGAGAGACAGCTCCACAGTCTAAGCACCTGCCTGATAAGCACAAAAACTCAGATTCAATCTCTAGTACCACATGCTCTGTGGGCTCTGAAACCCCGGGTGCACTGTGCTGGCCATGAAACCTTGTGTGGTGGATACGCCTATAATTCCAGCACTTGGGAGGCTGAGATAGAGCAACCACTATGAGTCTGAGCTGTATAGTGAGGCTCTGTACTAAATAAACAGAAGAATAATTAAATAAATAAATGGAGTGGTAGAGCAAGGCTGTTGAGCTCATAGTGAGTATTAGCTACAGCAGGGTTACAGCAGGAAGAAAGGGACCAGGGTGCAGATCTAATACTGAAAGTCACACCTCCATGACTCACTCAGACTCACCTCAATGTCCGCTTTACTAAAGCCTTGGGTGATTTTCAAGACAATCAAGTTAAGAATAAAAATGAATTCAAAATATTTAGTTAAATGAGGGTTGGATAGCAGAAGGTCTCAGTTTCAAATCTGCATCTGCTTATAGTAATTCTGTCTCAAAATATACAACTCGGTGCAACCCATGATCCACAAAATTGTTGGCCACTGCTTTTTACACTCATCTCTCATAAATTATGAACTCTAACACCATGCTTAATTTTAAACAGTCAGCCTTGTCCTAACTTCCTGTGTTGTGTGGGCTATTTTCAGCACTTGCTCAGTATTTTGTCTAATTCTAGTTCCAAAGTTCAGTAGGATTACAATTTGCTATTGCTTTATCTGGCATTTTCAAATGCACAGGTAAAATTTTATTCTACCCATATCTTTTCAATTTTTTTTTCATTTTAGAATTTATCTACCAGGCTGGGGAGATAGCTCCATGGTCTAAGTGCCTGCCTGGCAAGCACAAGGACACAGGTTTGACCCCAAGTACTGCATACCATGCCACCCCAGAACCTTTGTGAGCCATGCCAGCCAGCTACTGAAACTGGGTGTGAGGGTACACAGATGTACTCCCAGCACTGGGGAGGCTGAGACAGGAGGACCACTGCATAGGAAGACCCAGTACCAAATAAACAAGTAAACGAAAGACTAAAAAATTATCTACCATTGTAATATATTTACGTGGTAAGTGAGGATTCAAACATGAAATCACAGCCTCTTCTTAAACAGAAGCCATAGGTTGCCTTCCAATGCTAAACCCTTTTGAGTCAACTACTATTTAACTACAGTTCAGTGGTTTTCACATTCTAATTCAGTGAATTCTATAGAAATGGAATGGCCCATATGACCAAGTCATCAACTGCTAGAAGCAAATCTGGCTTACACCCATTCTAAAAAGATGAGGCTAACATGTGCTTTTTTCCCCAAGATTAATAAAATACACATATACCAGTATTGAGTATGATTTGAACAAGCATAGATATCAAAGCTTTCTTAATTTTGAGTGCTGAGTGGTTCTATTTTCATTCTGCAAAACTGAAACAAGCTTCTTGTTCTTTACCACCTCTCTATGATGGGGGTGAACACCAGAAGAGAGAGATGTAGTCACACAATAATCTTTTACCTTTCACTACCCAAGGCTCCTTGACACGTTAGTATCTAACCAAAACCATTTCTCCTTTTTCCTGCAGAGGAAATTAAAAACCCCACAAGTCTTTCCTTAAAGACTAAGTGTTTTCTTCAAAGTCCTTTATTATTTTCCCATTATATTCTAACTCTGACACACCTGAGAGGATTTAGGTCATACGGGTTTATTTCCCAGGAGCATGTTCTCTTCTATCGTTATAACTGAAGGACTCCTTGTCATTGAACTGCACTAAGATTCTTTTCCTCATTCATTTATGTGTGAATATTTTCTCTTCTACTTGGATGTGGAAACCTAGTATTCAAACTATAGCTCTTAATTAGTTATTGAGTTACTGGAGGCTGTGTGAAGAGTAAGTTGGGGAATATTTACCTGGCTATTTGCTTTGGAAATTGGTTTAGTACTTTCCATATCCTAAAGAAACTGTGCTTTGTATTTAGATGTGTCCCTGCCTTTGGAGGTCTTAATAGATCTTTGGCAGATTTAAGTAGGCAGCTGCAGATCAATTTCCCTCTCCTACCAAGACATATTACTTGCAATCATTCTTTAAGCTAATCTCATTCCTAATAATAACCAAATTCTTATTAAAATCCCATCTAGAAAGTTAAATCATAGAATAATATGTTTTTACCATTAGACTTGCTCCTTTTCTAGTCTGTAGAAGGATGAGTCAAATGGATCTTTTCTGGAGTCTTGCTCCTCCTCCTCCTCCTTCTTTTTCCTCTTCCCCAATGAAACTTCCTTATCAATTACCAGTAAAAAACGTAGTGTCTTCCTTTGTTTTCATAACTTTATGACCATGGGCTGGGATTTTCCCAAAGTTGAAGTTTTACCCCATTCATGTTTTTATTATTTATTTGTTTAAATACTATACAATGTGAAAAGTATGTCAACCTGACTTAATTCTCCATTATTTCTTTTAAATCAATAAAGTGGAATCTCATTTAAAAATTTAATTTAAAAATTGATTTAAAAATTTATGATAAATTGTTAGATGGTAGGTAGCCAACTGAAAGAACAAAGGAAGTACAAAGAGTGGTGAGTGACAGTCAAGAGGATTGCAGAAAGTTTGGGTTAGCTGAAACACATTCCACAGCTAAAACACCATGTATATCTTGTACGTGCTTTACATAAGTTATCATAAAGAAGCATTAATATTATCAAACACAGTATCGTTCCTTTATCATAGAACAGTGTAATGACAAAGAGAGATGATTATGAATAAGCAAAAGCAAAAAGCACAGAAGTCAGAGGAGCTTGTTAAATCTAAAAATAGCAACTGTTAATTACTTACGTGTTACTTGGATGTAGCCCTAACATTTTTCAAATATCAAATAAAAAATGAAATTCTCTGTTCTTTAGAGTCACATCACAATGCATTATTTATACCACAATGGAAGAAACATAATTTTATCTCTGTATATGAAGCCATATACTGACAGAAAATATATTTTTATTTCTGCCAAGCTGTCTTCAGAACCTTAATATCCATGATATTACAATAGACTACTGTAAAAATAATTGGGAAGCTTTCACTGAATATAGTGAAGTATTTTCAAGCTGAACCTAGAGCAAAATATTTCAAAATTGCATTCTGCGATATATTTATCTTTTCAGAAATCTTTGTTTAAGTAGATTTTGAAGCAGAACTGTAGTTTTATTCAAATTTAGAGTCAAGCTAATAGAATAAGTAATTAGTATTGTTTGGGGGAATAATTCATTATAATTTAGTTTAAGTTTATAAAGTACCCTCTGGAGGCTTTTAAATGCCCTTTCCAATTTTCCCTGCCTTTAAATTGAAGGGCAGGTTACTTAAGCACAAAAGCAGAAAAAAATATAAACAACTGTGGTTATTAATAGGAAAGCAGGTGGCTCTGATTAAGAGAAAACAGCAAAAGATTATCATTTAGAAGTAATTTCACAATTATGTGCTATAGATTAATCTAGTCTTGAAATCACTGTGAGAGTAATTCAAATTTTGCTGCACTTTATGATTATGAAATATTTAAGATGAAAAATTAGCAACCTAATCACATTATTCTATACACAGAAGCACATAGTCAGCCTTGCATCCGAATTTCTCTCCAATCGCAGGCCATTGCTGCATATCTTTCAATCACTAAAGTTCACAAGAGAAAAAACAACTGCTATTTCACATTCTGCTCTGCTGTCTAATAATTGGTCCAATGAAGACTCAATAACTATTGACCAATTTATCTTTAATGAAAACATAGATTGAAATAAATGTTTAATTCCTTTAAATTTCTCAGACTACAATGCAGTTAGTATGATTACACAATGTCATATGATGTGTGATCAAAAAATTGCTGAATATTTCAATATTTAAAAAATTACTATTGTAAAAGACACATTACCATGAGTTCTCCTCATGATACGTTTCTTCACTTTGAACACACTTATTGCACCATTCTTACCATTTCTTTTTTTTTTAGAATTTTGTTTTTATTTTAATTTTTTTGTTTTTGCTTTTTGTTTTTATTTACTTTGTATTTTATTGATGTGCAAATATCAATGAGACAGTTGTAAGACAACTTAACAGGACAGATTTGATAAATTAATACATTGCAAAATGTTTTCATAATGTTTTGGTATCGTACAAGGTGCATACATGATATTACACCTACAGACATTATTATAGCATGTGTCTCCTATCAGTAAATTAGAAGTGTAGCTGTTCATGTACCTTATTTTTATACCTGAATTATATCAAAGATTCAATAATTAATACTTTCTACCTTGTTATTTTCCTAATGGTTGTCCATAGCACTAGAAGCTGACATAAGATCCTGTCCAACCACCATTAGTGCAAATCTTGCCTCTCATAGAATTATGTAGAAGCACGGCATATCTATTCCAACTGTACTGAAAATATGCACACAACATGATTCTTCCTTTCAATACCCCTTCCTTTGTCTACCCTGTCAAAGATGGGCACACCATTGTCATTGAACCAATTTTGGTGCCTGAACTCGACGACACAATTGAACACAGTCAAGCATTCCACAAAAATAGTGAGTTATACGAAGAAGTTGTCGACCGTAGCCATTTAGAGCTCAACTTATTGTTATGGCCCCATGTTGTGCACCTAATTTTATACATTTCTGCTGGATGGTTAAAACTGAGATAGAGCAAGACCTCTATACCAAAACATGTAGTTTTTGTTTCTGATGAGGTCAGTGAAGTCCACTCAGGGTTTATCTTGTAATCCCGTACCTCATTCTGCAGATCCTTAGTCTGTGTCATCTATGTGGATGAGTCACAGCCAATGCTTGACCAGTTTGCTCTCTGAGAACCTGAGAGAAAGTTTTCTCTCCATGTGACTCTCCCCAGGCACACTTTCCTCTGTGGCTCCATAATCTCCTTGTTCAGAAAATTGGAGGCTCAACTGAGTTTTATGATGTTGCAGTACAGGTTCACCTATGTCCTGAGTCTTCTCTGACCTTGAAAAGCTAGGGCCAAAATGTTGGCTGGCCTTGTGGCTCTTCTATTTCTGCAATTTTGATCTGTGAACTTAGGTTGTTAATCATCCAGAAGAAAAGCTGATGAGTACCCTGCAGCATATGCCATTCACTTTGCCTTATCAGTTGTTTTTAGTTGTTCTACATTTCTATATGCATATCTTCTTTTCGCTTCTTATACTAGGGAGACTATACAATATTTACACATGTGTGTCTGGTTAATTTCATTTATGAGTATATGTTCAAGTGGCATCCACTTCAATATAGATGCTTCAAGCTTATCATTCTTAATAGCTGAGTAATACTCCATTATATAGAAATACCACATCTTTTTCAACCATTCCTCATGTGATGGACATCTTGGTTCTTTCCAAGATTTTGCTATCACAAATTGTGCTGCTATAAACATAGGTACACATATATCTCTATGATATAATGTTTTTAGTTCCTCTGGGAAAATTCCCAGTAGGGGGTAGCCGGCTTGAATGGGATTTCCAGTCCTACTCTTTTGAGGAGTCTCCACATTGACCTCCACAATGGTTGTACCAGTCTACATTCCCACCAGCAGAGGAGAAGTGTTCCCTTTTCCCCACAACCTCTCCAACATTTGTTGTTAGTTGATTTCCTTATGATAGCCATTCTTTCTGGAGTGAGATCATATCTCAGGGTTGTTTTTATTTGCATTTCACGAATGGCTAGCAATGTGGAGTATTTTTTCATATTTATTCACTTCTTTAATTTCGTCCTTTGAGAAGTGTGTATTCATCTCAGATGCCTATTTCTGAATTGGGTCTTTAAATTTGAGGGCCCTGTTATATCTTAGTTCCTTATATATTCTAGAGAGCAGACCTTTGTCTGATTGCTTATTAATTAGGATTTTTTTCAAAATTTGTGGGTTGTCTTTTCATTTTGTTGACAATTTCTTTTGATGTGCAGAAGCTCCTCAAGAAGAGTTGTAAGGGAAACAATAGAAACAATACCTATTGTAAAAGGTATTGTTTACAATAGCACCATGGAAAATGAAATACCTTGGAATTCACTTAACCAAGGAAGTCCAGGACCTTTTCATGGTATGTTACAACACCCTTAGAAAATACATTATAGAGGATCTCAGAAAATGGAAACATATTCCATGCTCCCGGATAGGAAGAACCAACATCGTGAAGATGGCCATACTCCCAAAATTGCTGTACAGATTTAATGCAATCCCTATCAAACTGCCACCAACATACCTCCCAGATATAGAGAAATCAATCCTAAAATTTATTTGGAACCACAAACGACCTAGAATAGCAAAGGCAATCTAGACCAATCAAGACAAGGCAAGAGGCATCACAATTCCAGACTTGAAATTATACTACAAAGCCACTATGATAAAATCAACATGGTATTGGCAACAAAATAGACCTGAGGATCAGTGGAATAGATTAGGATATGCAGAGGCATCTACGAAAACACTCAGCTATCTTATCTTCGACAAAGGGGCTACACAAGCTCACTGGAAGATAGCCTCTTTAACAAATGGTGCTGGAAAACATGGCTTTCTACATGCTGAAAACTAAAACTTGACCCAGCTCTATCATCATGCACTAAGTTAAAGTCAAAATGGATTAAAGATCTGAACATTAAAACAGAAACTCTCAATTTCCTGGAAGAGAAAGTAGGAGGAACTCTTGAAGACATAGGGGTAACTAAAGAGTTTATGAGCAAACATGTATTCTCACGGGAAGCACTTGAAAGAATCAACAACTGGGTTCTTACCATTTCATAAACAGTGCTGGAAGTGTTTTTTGTGATTATTTAGTTGCACTGATGTGGTTGCATTAATGTCTTTATTTCTGTTTCCTGGTCACTGTTACTCTGAGAAACAAAGGTTGCACAGCATCATGCCTGGTGGATAAGGTGGTAAAGACACACACAGTGTGTTTACAGACTTTTCCACTGGACACCACCCAGCAACAGTATTCATCATTTTTTTTTTATCACACCTCATATAAAACCCCGTTGAAGAAGATTTTCAGAACTGCTTCAGAGAGCAGGGTTGTGTGCAGTGAGAAGGTAATTTTGAGTGAATTTAATGGCAGTGCATCTTTTACTATACATTTTTAAATTTAAATCTTCATAGAGTATGTTGATCACACCTCATAAATAACAAGTTGGGCAAGTTGGGCAATCAGTTCACACTGGGACTTACTATTTTCAAAGTTGTTCTGAGTTCTCCTAAGACAATAACAGAATAGCTGTTTGGTGCAGTGTCGTGTTCTCTGACATTCCTGAGTGCAATTATTTCCAAGACTTATTATAATTTTATCTTTGACTTTAGAACTGACTTGAAATAGCAGATAACAAGCTTCTTCCCTTTTGTTAGACTTTCACAGTACACACTCTTTTGCACCGCTGTGCTCTGCTGAGTTCTCTTTTAATTGTAATTTAATTAAACTTTAATAAGAATAACCAAGGAAATTTTTGAAGTTAAATTCCAAAATCTGAACCTAATACTAATTAAGAAATAGTAATAGCTACTTTGCTCATATTACAGACTATAGATAACATCTAAAAGATTTGCTTTTAATGTGAAGTATTTTGTAAAGCTTAAAGAATCCTAATTAACACAGTTTCTAAAGAAACTGTATGAGAAAAGAAAATAATCCAAATAACTTTTTTCAAATTACAGGCTCATTATATATTCATTACATAAAACTTGGAAAATTGTAAAATAACAAATAATCTAGTTGCTGGAATGGTGGTATACGCCTATAGTCCCAGCTACTCAGGAGACTGAGGCAAGAGGACTACAGTTCAAGTCTACCCTGGTCAATGTAGTGAAACCCTGTATTAAAATTAAAGAAAAACAAAATAGAACGTTAAAAAATGTGAATGAAGCTCAGTGTTAAAACACTTGCCTCCCATGTGTGAAGACCCAGGTTCAATGTTCAGCACTGAAAAGAGAGACACACAGAGAGAGAGACAGAGAGAACAATAGAAATAAATACAAATCTAAATTTGTTCATATATTCCTATGAAGAAAGAATAGCATTGGAGTGTGTAGACGATCTTCCATTTTTCCGCTCCTACAGGACCTCTGGGGACCAAAGCCAAGGCACTCCGCATGAGGGAGACCCTCTACTGAGCCCTCAGGACCCTCTAACTATCTGGAGCAGCCCCACAACTCACCCAAGTGAGTGAGAACTTCTGCAATGATCTTGAGACCCCCCAGATCCACCCCAACCACAGGGCTGACTAGTGTGTGGGAGAGCTTCTGCACTGCCCTGTGCCCCCTGGGCCAGGGGAGCTACAGAGGGCAACCACAGGCTCACGGTTGTGCCAGAGGGGCACAATAGGTTCACTCCCTAGGGCTACAGCAGTAGGCGTTGAACACAGCAGCCAGACACAAGCCAGGCTCAACTGGACAAACTCAAACTTAATAGATCTGCACCTGAATTTCAGCAGGTGCTAAGGTTATAACTGCACCAAGGCTCTACACCAAAGTTCAGAGGTTAGTGCTACACAAAATGACAAAGAGAAGGAGCAAAATGCCATCGCAGGCCTCGAGCCCACCCAGAACAAGTGCGGAGGACACTAGCTCAGCTGAAAAGTGTGAAATAATAACATCAGAAGTAAAGAAACAACAACAGAATGGTATAGAGGAACTCAGATCACAATTAATCTTTGAAATAAAAAAGAAAGATGTGAATTAATAGTTTCTGAAGAAAGAATCAAATGCAGAAACACATGGAGGAAAGACAATCTGAAAAAAAAAACTGTGCAGTAAAAGAATTAATAACTGCTTCTAAAAAATACTGATTAAAAAAATTGAGGAGATTAGAAAAATGATGGATTCCTTAAATAAGCACTACAGAAAAGAAATAGATAGTATGAAGCAAAATTAAAGAGATATAGAGGAACTTAAATTTTCAATCACAAGTCTACAAAACCGTTTGAGTGAAAGGGATAACAGTTTCAGATCTTGAAGACGCTGGTGCAGCTAGTGAAAAGGTGAGAAAGGATATCTCAAAAGCAACTATGATGCAGGAAAAATTAATCCATCACCTGCAAGACGATGCCAAAATGAAAAATGATACTAATAGATATCAATGAGAAAGAAGGAGTCAATACAAATGATATAAAGAGAATATGGGTGGAAGTAATAGCAGAAAACTCTCCAAATATGAAGAAACAATGTGACATTCAGGTAACTGAAGCATACAGAGCACCAAATAACTTCAACCCAATTAAAAGCACACTGAGACATATAATAGTCAAGATCCCAGAAATCCAGCACAAGAATAATATACTGAAAGCTGCTAGGAACAAAAAAAAAAAAAAAAAAAAAAAAAAAAAAAAAAAAAAAAAAAAAAAAAAAAAAAAAAAAAAGCAGATCACATTCAAAGGAAAACCCATCAGAATTACAGGTGACTTCTCTTCACAAAACATGAAGTCAAGGAGAGCATGAAGCAGAGTACTTCAAGTCCTCTATGAAAACAAATTCCAGCCCAGACTACTAGACCCTCCAAACCTCTCTTTCAAGTTTGATGGAGAAGTGAAATACTTCTATGACAAAGAACAACTGAAGAATTTCATCATGACAAAGCCATCCCTACACAGCTACTGAAAGATGTTCTAGAGAGGGACCGATAAGACCAGAACTCCATGAATGAGAGCAGAAGGAACTCATAGGGTAAACAATTAAGCACAGGACAAAAAGGAGTAAACAACAGTAGGTAAATATCATGACAATCATAAATCAACATATCTCAGTTATATCCATCAATGTAAATGGACTCAATTCACCAATGAAGAGAAATAGATTGACACAGTGGATTAGGAAACAAAATTGAACAAATGCTGTATACAAGAAACATACTTAACTCAAAAAGACATTCATAGGCTTTAAATCAAAGGATGGAAAACAATACTACATGCCTCAACGCCTCAAAAAAAAGCAGGGGTAGCAATCCTGTTCTCAGACAATCTCAACTTCCAAGGAGAAAAGTTGAGAAACAGGACAGGGACAGAGCCATGCATTTGTGCACACAAGATGGGTAAGGCAATGATCACAAGAAACATCAGCAGGTTTTTTAAAGTAGCAGTTAAATGGTAGGACTCACAACATGACTGTCTATATATGCAGAAACCTGTGAGCAAAGCAACTACACTGAAGATAGCAATGTGCAATAGAAGGGTCACACTTGGAAAGCCTGTCATTCTGGTCTGCTAAATGCATACCTCCTGTTATGACATATCAATTATTACCATACTGTCTCACAAGTAGAAGTTTCTTTTTTTCTTTTTTTTATTTTTTATTTTATTGAAGTACAAATATCAATGAGACAGTTGTAAGACACCTTAACAGGATAGATTCAATAAATTAATACACTGCAAACTGTTTTCATAATGTTTTGGAATCATACAAGGTGCATACATGATATTATACTTACAGACATTATTATAGCAGATGTCTCTTATCAGTAAATTAAGAGAGTGTGGCTGTTTGTGTACCTTATTTTTTACACCTGAATTATATCACTGATTCAATAATTAACACTTTCTACCTTGTTATTTTCCTAGTGGTTGTCCATAGTACTAGAATCCGACATAATATCCTGTCCAACCACCATTAGTGCAAATCATGCCTCATAGAATTATGTAGAAGCACGGGATATCTATCCCAACTGTACTGTCTATACACACGCATCATGAAGTTTCCTTTTTTCATGGGTAAAAGACATGAGAAAAAAAAGTTACAAGACTGTTCTGTTATAAGGTTGTATATGGTTAGATTTCTAAATTTCTGTGTTATAATATGTGTATATGACTATTTTTTAATTTTTTCCTCATATTCTGTAAGGACTTTCAGTTCAAGACATAAATGCTTGATGGAAAATATTTGCTCCACGTTATGCCTAAGATGTTCGATTTTTTTTTTTACTTTATTGAACTACAAATGTCAATCAGAGTTTCAAGACACCTTAACGATACAGATTCGAGAAATTAATACACTGCAAACAGTTTTCATAATGTTTTGGTATTGTACAAGCTGCATACAAGATATATTTACTTAGCAGATATCTCTTATCAGTGAATTAAGAGTGTAGCTGCTCACTTATCTTATTTTTTTATACCTGAATTATATCAAAAATTCAATAATTATTTTCCTAGTGGATGACCATAGTACTAGAAGCTGATATAATACCCTGTCCAACCATTAGTGCAAATCTTGCCTCTCATAGAATTATGTAGAAGCACAGCGTTATCTATCCCAACTGTACTGTCTATAAACACACATCATGATTTTTTCTTTCTACTCCCCTTCCTTTGTCTACACCTGTCAAAGGTGGGCACTCCATTGACATTCAACTAACTTAGGTGCTTGAACTCGACACCACAATCCAACACAGTCCAGCATTCTACAACCATAGTGAGTTATTCAAAGAAATTGTCGACCATAGCCATTTACAGCTCAGCTTAATATTATGGCCCCATGATGCATACTTCATTTTTATAC
>PVKA01050248.1:0-12820 GCA_004027165.1 Ctenomys sociabilis | reverse complement strand
GAGATAGAAAATATTGAACTTCCCATGGATACAAAAACAAATGAAAGGAGAGGATTTTGTTTCATAACATACACAGATGAAGAACCAGTCAAGAAATTGTTAGAAAGCAGATACCATCAAATTGGTTCTGGAAAGTGTGAAATCAAAGTTGCACAGCCCAAAGAGGTATATCGGCAGCAACAGCAACAACAAAAAGGAGCAAGAGGTGCTGCAGCTTGGTGGACGAGGTGGTACTAGGGGTCGTCGTCGAGGTCAGGGCCAAAACTGGAACCAAGGATTTAATAACTATTATGATCAAGGATATGGAAATTACAATAGTGCCTATGGTGGTGATCAAAACTATAGTGGCTATGGCGGATATGATTATACTGGGTATAACTACGGGAACTATGGATATGGACAGGGAAATGCAGACTACAGTGGTCAACAAAGCACTTATGGCAAGGCATCTCGAGGAGGTGGCAATCACCAAAACAATTACCAGCCATACTAAAGAGGAAGACATTGGAGGAAACAGGAGATGCTAAAGAAATCTTCCAGGACTACACTGAAGATTGGTCTTCTGTTGCTCTAATGATTATTTTGTAAAAGACTTTCTAGTGTACAAGACACACTGTCCAACTGTATATAGCTGCCAATTAGTTTTGTTTTTACTTTGTCCTTTGCTATGTGTTATGACTGTGGATTTGTGTTTATACAAATTTTATTTGTATGATTTCTCATGTTAAACCCCAAATAAATGCTTCCTTATGTGAAAAAAAAAAAAAAAAAAAAGAAAAGAAAACATGGAGTTGTGTCTTTGGCTATATATATGGAAATCTACAGAAAAGCTAATATTGTAGGTATCAAGAAAATGAGTACAGTTGAAAAAGACTTAACCCATGAACGCTACCTTGCCCAAACTAGATTTCTACAGAAGGCTGTTGGAGCAAGGAAGTTGAGGCCAAGACTCTTGCCAAGAGATTTAATATACATATTGAGAATATTAAGCCAAAGGTAAAGATATCTTGAATCAGCTCAGGTCCCAACAGAATCAGTAGGAAGTACTGTGAGCTATAGGAAGATTATTTCCCACACTAGTGATGGAGAAATGTTTAGAGAGCTTGATGATAACAGCAAGCCAGCTGTGCCACAGGTTCACCACCTCTGTTCTGTATATTCATGGCATAAACTGGAGTTGTAGCTTCACAGTTTTTCACATCACTAAGGATAAGGCATTCTAGGCCAACTTCTACAATCTGTACTGCTTAAAAACAAACAAACAAACTGTGACTTGTAAGAACAATTGTCTTAATTGGAGTGTGTCAGACTTATTCAAGAGAAATAAACACCTGAAGCAGATTTGTATTGTACCCAGCTAAAGATTTGATGTCTTTACGCTTTTGATTCAGTGTTTTTCTTGATGTATGATGCAAGATGACTTCTTGAGTAACAGATGTGTACCTAACTGATTAGAAAATGCTCAAATATTTATGAAATATTTGCATTCACTTGGAAAAAGAGCAGTTCCTCTAAATCACCATGGGAATAAAGTCTGTAGACATAGACTACAAACCGGGGATGAATCTGTCTGAAAGGAGGGAGTTGCTGAGAGAAGGATAAGGGAAGGAGAGGGAGTAGGGGAAAGATTTATATGTATGCACGTATGTGTATGTCTATGGATGGATGTAGGTATGTGTGTATGCAGGATGTTTTGGATAATCGTACTGTGGATTTTCTGCTAGTCTGTAGAAAAAAGGAGTTAAAGCTTAACTTTTTTGTCTTTTTCCCCCTCTCTCTTTCCTTAATATTTTATAACTTTTTTCTTTCTTTCTTACAGTGTTGTATGCATCTATCTGGCAATCTGAACAGCTAAGTTGAAGACAACATTGCGATATGACAAACACTGTCAAATTCATATAATTTTATGTAGTGAAATTCCATATCAGTTTTAATTTTTATTACTCTTTTGTATTCTCTTTGAAAAAAAAATTAAAAATTCATCATGGGAAACAACAGCTAAAAATAAATGGAAGACTATATAGCATTACAGTTAAGCTAGGAAGGGTTCATCACTTGGAAATGCATTATAAATAGCTAGGTTTTAAAGATTAGGAATTTGCCTTGAAACTCTTCATTGTGCTAAAGAAAAAAAAAAAAAAAAACATGTACCTGAATCTTTATGTGTTGCAGCTCTTAGCCTCCTGTTTGCCCTTCAGAGCACATTGTCGCTTGTTTAGTCCTCACTAACAGACTTTGAGAGCCATAAATAATTGGCTAGTATAAGATGTAGGCAGTGATAACTTCTGTCAGAGCAGGCATTTGTCACTCCATTGTATTTCTACAAAGAACTCCCCAGGGTGGGCATTACCTCAAGCCCCAGCCTTTGTGTTTTCTGTTGACTAAACTGAGACTCAATTGATTTTAAGGACTTTGAATAGATAGATAGAAAGGAACCTGGAGAATTCTGCTAGCTTCATGACCTCACAGAAAAATTCATGTGACCGCTTTCTGACATTTCAAGATTTCTCAATAATAAAATATTGTTTTATTTAGGGTAATTTTGTATCACTTCTAATTTTTATTACTATTTTTTATTCTCTCTAAAAAATAAAAAAAAATAAAAATTCACCACAGGAAACAAAAGCAAAAAATAAATGGACGACTATTTAGAGCACTACAGTTAAGCTAGAAAAGCACTATTGATATTTGGAAGAGGATAATACACGCATGTAATACACTCATGTCCTGATAACTGTGAGAGGTTTAGAAGTTTTCCTGACCTCTGCCTACTAAAATCTCCCCAAATGCTCTCTCTCCATTGCCGAGTTGGCAGTTAGAGAGGTGTCTGAGTGTGAAAATAAGCTGTGGATAAGAAACTGACGGAAAGGCTGTGGGCAACCACCTGTGCCCCATGCCCAGCTCTTCCCTCCATACACACGACCTTGATTATCTGAATGTGAGAAATGAGCTTCATAATCAGACCAAAATTGTCTTTAGACATCATCACCTAATATGACCGTGTCTTGAGATGGATTAAGTATGGGACTCCTGTGAGAAATGGATCCCATCTTCTACTTCCGTACGAAAGGACAGTCTAGTCTAATACCTCTCGCAGTGTGCTAGCTGATGGCTGTGGACAACTCATTTACTCTGCCAATGATGGATATTATGATGCCACAATCAAAGAGTGATCGGTATCAAATGTTCAACAACCGAAACAGAGGAGCCAGAACTTGCCACCTTCAAATCCTGTGTGGGCATAAAGATTAAGCTGAGTTGAAGACAACTGAGACAAAATGAAAATCAGCTTTCCTCTCACCCTTCATTTCCTATAAGTCAAGAAAAATACTCAACTCTTATCCCTTGGGGACTGCACTGACAGAAATCCAGAAAACAAAACTGACAAACAATCTTTGTGTTCCATGTATGTCCCTTTCACAATTTGTAGCCCTGAAAGGCTAAACTCTTTTCTCTACAAGTATATTATTTTGTTCTTCCATAGATAACATTTTATATACATATTCTTTAATCATTTTTTATAATAAGTTTTGGACAATTTCATTTTTGTGTATCTTGGTATGATTTTATTTAAATTTCTTGTGGAAAAGATTCATTTTTCTTGAAAATATGGTATTATAAGTTCAACCTCAATCATAACTGCCTCTCCAAAGTTCCTACTTATTATGGTTACATTAAAAAAAATTACGTATCAACGAAAGCTAGTCTCCCATGAGTCTTTTCTGTTTCCACAAATCAAACACAAAATCTAAGAGGCTAACAGTGTTTAGACAAGATACCATGTCTGCATCTCATCCTCTGAATAACTACTATGAAGAAAACAATATGCAATGTATTAATTATTGTAACTGTTCTTCTTTGTATCATTTTTTATTTTAATCTTTTTCATAGATTGCAAATTGAAAATAAACTATTTACAAACATAAATGAATATAATACTAAAAATTGTCCCAAATAAAAATGAAGAAAGAATTCACACATCAGTCATAATAGTTCACTGTGTCAAAACCAAGAAACTTATATTCACATAATTCAAATTCTCAAAGTAGAAAGGAGTAGGCAATAAATATTTAGATTTACAATTTATGAATTCAGTTGAACTTATAATACCATATTTTCAAGAAAAATGAATCTTTTCCACAAGAAATTTAAATAAAATCATACCAAGATACACAAAAATGAAATTGTCCAAAACTTATTGTAAAAAAAATGATTAAAGAATATGTATATAAAATGTTAGCTATGGAAGAACAAAATTAAATAGCATCTTATTCCACATTACAAAGGAAAGAAAAGGACCAAGTGTGTAAAAAACTAGACTAATTAAAGGACTGAAAGAAAAAAACTCTATCCTCTTTGAATTTTATACTTAGCAAACATACCTTTTAAAACTAAAAGTAAAATATTTTCTAGTTATACAAACTTGAAATACTTTAATACCTCCAGGTATAGCATATAGGAAATAACAAACGGCATAATTCAAAAGGCAAGAGAAGTTGCAGTATGCTCCTGGATGAACAATAAAGAGCTCTCAGAGTGATAGTTATGCAGGACTATATAAAATATATTAGATGAACCCTTCTTTAAAAGGTCATTGAAGATTTCTAAGAAACAGTACCAATCTTATGTTGGGTTTATACATGTATATATTTTTTTCATATATGTGTGTGTGTGTGTGTGTGTGTGTGTGTGTGTATAAAAGACAGGGAAGAAGTAATATAAAGTCAACAGAAAATGGAAATATACTTTTTAAACTTTCTAATACTAGGAGAAGATATCATACAATGTCTTTTAGATAAATTGTAATTCACAGATATAGTACAAATCTTAAAACAAAAATTAAGATTAAGCAGTATTCAGAAAATTGAATGCTAATTACTTAAAAATTAAATGTTTCAAAGCAATTGAACAAAGAAAAAGTTTTCATGGTAGTAAAGAAGTGCTAAGAATAAAACATAAAATAAATACTGGGATGACAAATAAATGACCAGCACTTCTGACAGTTTGGGGATAAGATATTGCACAAAGTTCTAGTGTGTTGTGGACATGGATAATGACCATGACACTTACTGGTGGCCAGGTGTCACTTGTGGGACTGAGCTACAGCTATTTCCTTGAAATCTACCCTATAGTCCCATATGGAATCATGACCCATAGGGTGCAAGAGAAGTCCATTTGCAGAGTGTGCTGAAGGAAATAATTTTGCTGCTGTACACAAAAGAATAACTGGAAGACTACTGTTGTATACCTCTTATTCTCCCGTGTTTAGTTGTTTGCCCTATTTGGTGGGTTCTTTTCATTCTCATTCATGGGGTTGTGATCATTTGCTCCCTCTCTAAAACATCATTTAGTAGTCTGTGTAGGCTTGGCTTTGTCATCATGCAATTCTTTAATTGTTCTTTGTCATGGAAGTATTTTACTTCTCCGTTATACTTGAAAGAGAGCTTTGCAGGGTGTATCAGTCTGGGTTGGGATTTGTTTTCTTGCAAGACTTGAAGTACTTTGCTCTATGCTCTTCTTGACTTCATTGTTGTGAAGAGAAATCTGCCATTTATCCTGATGGGTTTTCCTTTAAATGTGATCTGTTTCTTTTCTTTAGCAGCTTTTAGTATACTGTTCCTGTGCTCAGTTTCTGGGATCTTGATTATTATATATCTGGGAATGGTTTTAATTGGGTTGATGTTATTTGGAGTTCTATATGCTTCAGTTCTCTGGATGTCAGATTGTTGCCCCATATTTGGGAAGTTTTCTACTATTACTTATGCCATAATCTTTTTCTGTCATTTGCATTGACTCTTTCCTTCTCATTGATGCTTATTACTTTAACATTGTTCATTTTTGTATCATCTTGCAGGTGTTGAATTATTTTTTCCTGTATCCTGGTTGTTTTTAAGAGATCTTTGCTTACTTTTTCACTAGCTGCAATGGTGTCCTTAAGGTCAGACAATCTATTTTCACTTTCACTCAAACAGATTTCCTAGCTTGTGCTTAAGGTTTTACTTTCCTGTATATCACTTTGAATCTGGTTCATGTATTTCATTTCTTTCCTATATTGCTTTTTCAGTTCTGCTCTATTTTTTTTATCAGTGTATTCTTTAGAAGCACTTGGTAGTTCTTTGATTGTAGTTATCACTACTTTTTTATTTCAGAAATTATTTCTGATCTGATCTCTTCTACACCTTTCTGTAGTTGTTTCTTTACTTCCAACGCTATTATATCAGACATTTCAGGTGTGTGATTTCTAATTTCCTCTACGTTAGTGTCTTCTGCATTTGTACTGGGTGGACTCAGGGCCTGAGACTGCTTTTTGTTCCTTGTCTTTGTCATTTTGTATACTTTTGACCTTTGTTATAGAGCTTAGATAGAGTTATTACCTTAGCACCAGGTCCAGATCTACGAAGTTCAGACTCGTGGGAGACTTGGGTCTGGCTGCTGTGCTCCACTTCTTCCTGCTGCAGCCTTGCAGGTGAACCCTTTGTGTCACACTGGCAAGATGTTCTCCTTCTGAATCAGCTGGGTGTGTCTTGCCTCTAGCCTCTTTGCAGGGAGTTCTGCTGAAGGGTTCCATGCTGGGCCTGCACTCTGGTCTATTCAGGATGTGGTGGCCCCGGGCAGTCTCACTCACATTCTGGGCCTGCCCTCTGGGTCGCTTCAGGATCCAGTGTCCCCCAGTGGTTTAGCTCCCGTGCCGGGCCTGCACTTTCTGTAACTGTTCTTCTAATCTGTCTTGAAACTGTTTCATTGCTACTTTTTCTCATTAAAATGAATAAAAAGTTTTTTTAAAAAATTTAAAAAACAAAACAAAATCTAAGAGGCAGAAAGTGTTTGCTTTCCCAAACACAAGGAAAGACTACTTTTTCGCTGGTACCAACCCATTCCTGGAAGATAGTGATCCTCAAGGTTGTATTCCATGACTGCTGGTTATAAACATCCCAAACTGACCTACAATTACAGACTCTAAAACCATCTCAGTTTAATCTAATGCTTCCTGGAGTGTACCAGCTAATAACAATGGACAAGTATCTTAGTCTGCCAGTGGTGCACAATATTGTACCAAATTTGAGCTATTAATAAAATAGAACGTGCAAAGACCAACACAGGGAAACCAGAACATGCAACCCCCAAAATTTTATATGGGTATAAGGGTCTAATTGAGTTGAAGACAGCTGAGACAAAGTGAAGAACAGCTCTCTTACCTCCCCTTTATTTGCCAAAAGGTGAAGAAAACCCTTTCTTTTTCCAGAAACCCTTCACCTCTTGGAACAGAAAAAAACACAGCAAGATAATGTTAAATTCATTTCAACATGTGGGAACATCACTAGCCTCACTGAAACCTCTGTTCCTTTTGATGAACAATAGGATGTGTTTGAATCCACCAGCTATTGACCTATGGACTCATCCTGCCCTGCTCAGACAGTGTCACCAGGTTCTACTCTATCCTCTAACTGCTAGAATATGCTAGAAGTGCTTTCTATGAGACCCATGGCATGACTATCTTCCTTGCTGAATGTCCCTCTGATTGGGACCTGAGTGCTCATTCAGAATTCATTTCTTTGTCTCCACAAGGCCACCACCTTCCCTTCAACACACCCTTGGTATAGTATCTGACCCATCACCACTCAACAGCGACCATTAACCCACACAGGAAGATTCTAAGGCTCTTTGTAAAAAGCTTCCTCAAGGTATCTTCTTACTAAGTCAAAGGTTTGTAAAATGAAAAATTTACCAATATGAGTACTGTGATAAAGGAGTAGCACAGAATCTGAAACTTCCCATGCTGGCTGAAGGCAGAAGGACCTTTGGGTGCGAGGAAATACTTCATGAAAATCCATATGCCCATGGCAAGGCCCAGGGTGCACCCCAAAATGAGGAGTTTCTCCAACAAGGCAATCATTATGCTTTTCTTTCTTCAGAGTGAGTGGAGGATAATTCAGAGTGACTTGAAGATAACTTGTTTCCTGGAGAAAATGGTAAGTACCTGTCCTACTTACAGACCAGGCACCTTATATCTTGCAGGGCAGCTCGAATGACTGGCTGACTCTACGCTACTGGTAAACTTTGGCACACTGGGAACAACCACCGGTGAAGTGATTGCAGCAGATCCCTTCTAGAAAAGGCCCTGTCTGTCAAAGAGTACGGGCCTGGCTATTCTGCCTGAATGGAAGGCCTTGCTTTCTCATTTCACCCTCACTTTATCACTCTGGTCAAAGGACGGATGGCCTGTACACAGGGATTTATGAGAGATGGAAGCAAACCATGGCAAGACCTCTGGGAGATTGTGAAAACATGGCCATGTCAGGTGTTGTTCAGCTCTTCCCTCAGTTGCCAAATTAGAGGTTAAAGAGAAAGTCTGTGTGCCAAGGTAAACTAAGGAAGAGGAAGCAAACAACAGGTGTGTAGGGTAACCACCTGTACCCCATTTTCAACTCTTCTCTCCCTACACATTAGCTTGATTGGCCGAGTGTCAGAAATCAGTTTCATAATTACCCTATGTGAAAGCCAGGCAAGCACTTCTACTGAGATATCTCCCCAGGCCCCAATCCAACATTTTAACAAACTCATTTCTTAGGCTGTTGGCACAGGGGTGTCAAATAGTCTGTTAATGCAGTTAAAATAAAATCAGGGACTGAGTACAGTGCAGTGTAACCGCATGTGTTTGGCATGTGCCAGGCTTTGAGTTCCATCCCCAGCAACAACAAAAGCACACCATCGTCATATGAGCTAGCAACAGCACACTGAAGTTAGAGAAGACAGAGGGAGGAGGACAAACATCTTGTCACTGATTTCTTCAACGGACATGGTGAAAAAAGTACCTAGCCTGCACCAAGCATATTTCCATGCATCATGGGCATAGGGATGCACAGGGAGAGACCCGCACCATGGGACCTGTAGTGTGATAGATGACTGCTTAAAATACATATCAACAGGAAGGACAGAGTAGAACAGAGTTCAAATAAAAGACGTTGCCCACAAAATGAAGGTGAGTTACTGAAAGGATCCTGAGATGTGATATCCTGAAGGGTGTAGAAGTGCTTTGATTCAAGTAATGGGTATCTTCACAAAGAGTCAGGAAAAGATGTACAGAGGCACAAGGACACACAGCATGTGAAGACAGAGGAGAAAATTTCTGTGACATTACCATCAACCAAGAACTATCATGTGGCCACGAGAAACTACAAGAGTGAGGAAGTGAGACCTCACCCTAGAGCCTTCAGGGAGAACTCAGCCCCACTGCCTCTTTGATTTCAGAACGCTGCCCTTGGAGCAATGAGAGAGTGCATTTCTGACATTCCCAGCCATCACATCAGTAACAATTTGTCACAGCATTCCTACATGATGAAAACATAGTTTATTCCCTAGCAGAGTGTGAGGGTTACAGATAAAATGCAGATTATACTGGATGATACAGATGATAAATTGGTAGTTCTGTACTGACTGTATTTCTTAGCTTCCTTCTTGCCAGGCTAACCTGCTTTACACAACTTAAAAGAAGGAAGCTTTATTTGGTCTCACAGTTTGAGATTGCAGTCCATAGTTTCCTAGATCTGAGGCAGAAATATCATGGAGGAATAGAATGGAAGGGCAAAGCTTCTCATCTCATGGGGACCAAGAAGCACAGTTACAAGGTAGGAGTTTGTGTATCCCTTAAAGGCATGCCCCCACTTATCTATCCCCCTGTGGTGGATTAACTAATGGTCAGTTTGTGACACCCAGGTGAATTGAATCAGGTTGGAGCTAGATATGGAAGGCTCACCTGAGGATTATTGCAACAGTGTAAGAGGAAACATGGAGGGAAAGATGTGATTCTGTTGATTTTTCTGGATAACCTTGTTGAGCTGGCTTGCCTAGTATGAATTCAGCTCTTCTCATCGCTGGAGGACCTCAGAACCTAGCTGTCACTGTGGATGGCTGTAGTTCTTTTCAGGGGGAGCTCTGGTCCTTACCTTATGTGTCACCTCCTGGCTTCAGCAAGAACCCTCAGCCTGCAGGTACAGATCCTTCACTTTGCTGGTGCAGACTTTCTAGATTCCACCACTGACGTTTGGGCCTCCTTGGTACAGATCTTTGATATAGACTTGCATGAGACACTGTCATGAGCTCTAGGTCTCCAGCTGGACTTGTGCAGGACACTAAGCTGGGCTCTAGGTCATCAGTTGGACTCATACAAGATATTGCATTGGGATCCAGGCCCTTATCTAGAATCATTTGGTCTTTAGTGTGTGGACAGGTTTCCTGTACTCTTTTGTACTTGACTGTTTGGGTGAATATTATGAAATAATTCTATAAATTATGTGTCCTGTATGAAATCATTTCTCTTGAAAACCCTCACTACTATTTAGCTCTCCTTCTAAATATGCCATGGAGCTACAGATTGACAAATGGATTAATCCATTGATAAGGTAGCTCCCTCCCATCCATTCTCTTACTCCAGTCAAGTTAACAATCAGACTCACCTATCATATTGGCTGTGGGTGAAGTGTTTCATAAGATGTCCATAGATGGAAAACTTTGAGCACCATTTGAAATCAAGTAAGACATCTGCAATGTGGGTGATTGAAGGTAAAGAAAAAAGCAGTTGGGAAAACTGAGCAAAGGGGAATCAGCAGGTTTGAAAGATAACAAGATCGCTATGACTGCAAAACCAGGATAAGGGCAGAAGGTAGGAAGAAGTGAGATGTTACAGGAGCAGACAGTATCACAGAGTGCAGTACAATGGTGAAGATTGGTTTTTTTCACAGAATAGCTTCTACTCATGTAAAAAAGAATAAAATTCTTTCAAAATTTCACAGGAGCATATTAAGACAGTGAGAGCTCCACTTTCTAAACTGTGTATTGGTATTTTCTTTTTCTTAAAATTCACTTTAATGAGAAAAAAGATAAAATAGCAATGAAACAGTTTCAAAACAGGCTAGTAGGGGAGTTACAATAATAATTACATTGCATATTGTTGCCTTCATAGTAGTTATTCAGAGGGCAAGATGTAGACATGCTATCTTGTCTAAAAGTACAAACCTTTCTTCTCAATGAGCTAAGAGAAAGCAGCTGTATATCTATCCTATTTTTGGCTGTAGCTGCTGTGCTCCCCTTCTTCCTGCTGAAGCCCTTGGAAGTGCACCTGCTGTGTGACTCTGGCAAGATGCTCTGCTCCTGGATTAGCTGAATGGGTCTTAACTCTAGCTTCTCTGCAGGGAGTTCTGCTGCAGGGTTCCTCACTGGGCCTGTGTGATCAAGGAAGTTTCTCACACGTGCCTGGCCTGGGTGCTAGCTGGGATAAGGATTCATAGGGCCACAAGTGGTCCCACTCACATGCTGGGCTTGAAGCTGTATGGATTGAGGTCCCATAGGGCCCTTGGCTGCTCCCTAATTTGCATATCTTGAATGATCATTATGCTGAATATTTTTCATACATTTATTGGCATTTTTATTTCATTTATGAAATGTATATTCATTTAAAATGACCATTTTTGGATTGGGTCTTTGAATTTTGGAGGCTCGATTGTTTTTTTAATTCTTTGTATGTTCTAGATAAGAGTCCTTTTTCTGAAGGACAGTCTGCTATAATTGTCTCTCAATTTGTGAGTTTTGTTTTTACTCTCTCGGTAATTTATTTTGTCTTGAGGAAACTTTTTAAAAAATGAGATTTAAACTGGTGATTATTTAAAGCATTTCCATGCAGTTTGATTTTTGCTTATGAACACTGTACATATCCCTATGTTCTTAAAGTTTTTACCTAATTTCTCTTCCAGAGGATTTAGTGTTTCAGTCTACATATTTAAATATTTGATCCATTTTGACTGTAGATTTGTGCATAGTGATAGATATGGGTCCATTTTAAGCCTTCAGCATATGGAAAGTCAATATTTCCAGCACCATTTATTAAAGAGGCTATCTTTTTTCCAATGAATATATTTGGCCCCTTTGTCAATGATAAAGTAGTTGAGTGTGTTTGTCAATATGTTTGTATCTTCTAATCTGTTCCATTGATCCTCAGGGTTTTTTTCTTTCTTTCTTTTTTTTTTTTTTTTTTGCCTGTACCATGCTGATTTTATCATAGTAGATTTGTAATATAAAAATTCAAGTCAGGAATTGTGGTGCCTCCTGCCTTGCCTTTGTTATCTAGGATTGCATTAGCTATTCAAGGTCTCTTCTGCTTCCAGATGAATTTTAGGAATATTTCCTCTAGATCAATGAGGCATACTAAAGGTATTTTAATTGGGATTACATTAAATCTGTATAACAATTTTGGGACTATGGCCATTTTGACCATGTTGTGTCTACCTATCCAGGAGAAAGGAGTATCTTTCCATTTTCTGAATCCCTCTTTAATCTGTTTTTTTATAGAACACTATAATCTGTACATATTTCTGTTCTTTTTTGAGAGTGATTCTTAAGTATTTCATTTGTTATGTGTTATTGTGAAACGAGTGGTTTTCGAAATTTTTCTCTCGGTGTGTTCATGATTTGTATAGAGAAATGCTATTAATTTTTGAGTGTTGACTTTACATCCAGTTTCATTCCTGATTTTGGTTGTTAAATCTACAAGTCTTTTAGCGGAGTTTTTGGGGTCTTCTATGTACACTATCATACCACCTTCAAATAATAATTTAAGTTCTTCCTTTCCTTTTTTTTTCATTTATTTTTATTTTATTAAAATACAAATGTCAATCAGACAGTTTCAAGACACCTTAACCATACACATTTGATGAATTAATACATTGCAAACTGTTTTCATAACGTTTTGGTATTGTACAAGGTACATACATGATATTATATTTACAGATATTATTTTAGCAGATATCTCTTATCAGTGAATTAAGAG
>PVKA01050247.1:0-12820 GCA_004027165.1 Ctenomys sociabilis | reverse complement strand
GTTTCCAAGATTTTGCTATCACACATTGTGCTGCTATAAACATAGGTACACATATATCTCTATGATACAATGTATCCAAATCCTTTGGGAAAATTCCCAGTAGGGGGATAGCTGGCTTGAATGGGATTTCTAGTCCTACTCTTTTGAGGAGTCTCCATACTGACCTCCACAATGGTTGTACTAGTCTACATTCCCACCAACAGTGGATAAGTGTTCCCTTTTCCCCACAACCTCTCCAACATTTGTTGTTGGTTGATTTCCTTATGATAGCCATTCTTTGTGGAGTGAGATGATATCTCAGTGTTGTTTTTATTTGCATTTCACGAATGGCTAGCGATGTGGAACATTTTTTCATATATTTGTTCGCTTCTTTAATTTCGTCCTCTGAGAAATGTGTATTCATCTCAGATGCCCATTTCTGAATTGGGTCTTTAAATTTGAGGGCCCTGTTATATCTTAGTTCTTTATAAATTCTAGACAGTAGACCTCTGTCTGATTGCTTGTTAGTTCGGATTTTTTCAAAGTTTGTGGGTTGTCTTTTCACTCTGTTGACAATTTCTTTTGACATGCAGAAGCTCTTTAAGAAGAGTTGATCTCATTTGTTGATTCTTTCAAGAGCTTCCCGTGCGAATATATGTTTGTTCATGAACTCTTTACCTACCCCTATATCTTCAAGAGTTCCTCCTACTTTCTCTTCCAGGAGATTGAGTGTTTCTGTTTTAACATTTAGATCTTTAATCCATTTTGACTTTAACTTAGTGCATGGTGATAGAGCTGGGTCAATTTTTAGTTTTCGGCATGTAGAAAGCCATGTTTTCCAGCACCATTTGTTAAAGAGGCTATCTTTCTCCCAGTGAGCTTGTGTAGCCCCTGCTTCTTCATATTCTGTATGGACTTAGTTTATTTTTTTTTAATTTATTTTTTATTTTATTCAAGTACAAATATCAATCAGACAGTTTTAAGACACCTTAACAAGATAGATTCGATACATTAATACATTGCAAACTGTTTTCATACTGTTTTGGTATTGTACAAGGTCCATACATGATATTATACTTACAGACATTATTATAGCAGATGTCTGTTATCGGTAACTTAAGTGTGGCTGTTTACTTATCTTATTTTTTTATACCTGAATTATATCAAAAATTCAATCATTATTTTCCTAGTACTAGAAGCCAACATAATATCCTGTCCAACTACCATCAGTGCAAATCTTGCCTCTCATAGGATTATGTAGAAGCACAGTGTTATCTATCCCAACTGTACTGTCTATACACACACATCATGATTTTTTCTTTCTATACCCCTTCCTTTGTCTACACCTGTCAAAGGTGGGCACTCCATTGTCATTCAACTAACTTAGGTGCTTGAACTCGACAACACAGTCCAACACAGTCCAGCATTCTACAACAATAGTGAGTTATTCAAAGAAGTCGACCATAGCCATTTACAGCTCAGCTTAATATTATGGCCCCGCGATGTATACTGCATTTTTATACTTTTCTGCTGGATGGTTAAGACCTAGATAGAGCAAGACTTATATACCAACACATGTACTTTATATTTCTTATGTGGTCAGTGAAGTCCCCTCAGGGTTTATTTTGTAGTCCTGTACATTATTCTGAAGATCCTTTGTCTCTGTCATACATGTGGATGAGTCATGGCCAATGCTTGACCATTTTGCTCTCTGTGAGAGCCTGAGAGAAAGTTTTCTCTCCATGTGACCCTCCCAAGGCACACTATAGAACTTCAATCTCTTTCCTCTGTGGCTCCATAATCTCTTTGTTCAGAAAATTTGGAGCTCAACTGAGTTTCATGATATTGCTGTACAGGTTCTCCTATGTCCTGAGTCTTTGCTGACCTTGAAAGTCTAGAGCCAAAATGTTGGCTGGCCTTGCAGCTTTTCTATTTCTCTTATTCTGATCTGTGAACTTAGGTTGTTCTGGGTCATAGCTGGATAATAAAGGTTGGTTTCTTATACTTCTCTGTTCACAGTCCTGTGTAACTGGTCAGGATGATTCTCCCATAATGATATCACAGTGGATGGTACTGAGCTCCTCCAGCTCCCTTCCAGCCTAGATTTCCTTCTAGGTGGCTGCCAGCTTGATGAGAATTCAGTCCTTTCTGATTCAAGCCTCCTTGCACACTTCCATGAGCCATGTGGCTGGGACCACCATGGCATCCTTATCAAAGACAAAACCTTGCATCTATTTCTGTGGATGCAAGTCCTGGAATTTTCTCTAGTGCTTCTGCTCCAAGCAAAATGAAAAGTTTATTAATAGCATCTTTAATAGAGTCCTCGTATGACCTGACTTTCCCATAGGCAGTAGCTTTCTCCACCAGCCCTTGGTAGGTGACATTTGTGACATTTGTGCACAGCCAGGATTGGGGCAAGTTAATGGAAACTTCCTGGGGCTTATATTCATTCATGGCATGGAGGCTGCTTTTGTTATCCACTCTACCACTACTTGAGCTTGTCCAGTGTGGACTCCATCCTCAAGCACTTCACCCAGGGAGCTGGACACAGTTGAACATGATAGGTAGCTGGCAGTGGCTAAAGAAACACAGGACCCAGACATATTTGTTTCAAATATAAATGCTCTTTGTTTAGAATTCCCCAAGTCTCCTTGACTTTTCTTAGCTCTTTTTCTCCTTACCATTACATTCCTACTCAATTTTGAAATCTTCTACACCAGAAGAATGGGCCAAGTTCATTTTTTAAATGTGGCCTTTGCAACTGTGACCAGTGAGGACAACCTGGAGCTTAAACTCCTGGAATTCTGACTGGCTGGGCCAGTTGGTGTAGTAAATAGCCTTAAGTGGCAGTTAAAGCACAATATTACTGAACTGCTAGATCCAAAAAATGATGAAGGGGAAATGATAAGCTATGTAGACACTCAAGTGTTCAATGTAATGGGAAAAAAATTTTCTGATGATTCATGGAAGGACCAGATTACAAATGCTATTAATAAACTTTTCATGTTGTTTGGAGCAGAAATAGTTAAGAAGATTCCAGTGGATCTTGTTTTCAGATTTAGTTTATGCCAATTTCCCTAAATGTGATGAATTCCTATAAAATTACATCTATACCCTATCATTGTAGGTATCAAGAGGCTCTCACTGAATTTGTGTTATCAATTGCAATTGATTCTCCCTGGAGAAATTTGCCCTGATGGTGTCAGATGAGCTAAGACTAGTAATCACAGCTCCCTTGATTTATCTCTGTTAGTTACCAGCTTGCCTTATCTCTTGAGTCCCCTCTCCTGCTTCTCTGGCTGGAATATAAAAGGTCTGCATGGACAATTCTGTAGCATATTAAATTTGTGTGATTTCCACTGTACAAACTACCAGGCTTCCCTGAAGACTCTAGACTGGATTTGGAGATAATTCTCTACCTTTGGCTCATTGATCAAGGAAAAAAGAAAGTAATAGCCAACTAGAAACACTGGTGATGACATTAGAGAAATAGATTTATTAAGATTATAAGAATCTATCCACAGGTAAGTTTGAATGCCTTAATTTACAGATAAATAGAGTTCATTTCAGTTTGTATCTGAAGCTATAGTTATTTTGTATTTCCAGTTCTACACTTTTTTTTTTTTTTTTTTTTTGGCAGAACCGAGGATTGAACTCAGACCCTTGTACTTTGCCAGGGAAGTGCTTATTCTACTGAGCCAACTCCCCAGCCCCAGTTCTACACTTTGAACCTTCACTGTTTGGTCATCCTTTCATCAACAGCACTAATTCAGTTGTCCAAATATGATGCTCTCACTACTACTTTGGACATATTTAGTGTTGTTATTCTTTACCAGACAGAGTCTGTAACAAAAAAATAATTGCTCCATTGGTGTAAGGGAAAAGTGACGGGAAAATCCCATCTGGTCTGAGTCCAGGAGGTTGAGTTGCTGGTGGTTAGAGAGTTCTAGTCTTAGATCAAGGCCTCAGTGATGAATTAAGCTGGGATATGTTGTTTGTCTACATCCTTAATGAAATATTCACATTCTGAGGTATGCAAGATTAATTTTCTAAGAAGTTCCTCAAAGAAGCTAGTGTTGAAAAGGAAAAGACAATGCTGTAGTTTTCAGTTTCCTCAGGAAGGCAACCACAAGAAACAAGCACCTACATACAAATCAAGAGTCAGATATACAGTACCATGTGGGAAACACTAAGGTTAAACTTATATATTAAGCAAAATAAAAAGAAGTGTGCAGTTCTTTCTACCCACTGAGCTGTTCTGTCCAGTAAAGAAGTCAGTTGCCACTTGAATGGCAATGTGCTATAAGTGTAAATATACACCTGACTTTTAAAACTTAGTACAAGAAAAACAATGTGAAATAGTTCTTTACATTTTATATTATTTTATTTTTTTATTTTAAATGAAAGAACAAAGACAAAAACAAAGCACCATAAACCAAATGTCATGCAGAATTTTAAAACAAGAACAGGAGATTAATAATCTTGATAATTGTTACTAAATTTGTTGCTCAGACTACCAGATATTGGCTTGTAAGATTGATCAAGTAGTTAAAATGTTAACTCTTCCTTCCCATAAACCTTGAAAATGTTTTTACTTGACTTATTTACTTTTAAAATTTATTTAAAAATGAGAATAAATATGATAGGTAAGACATTAGAAATGATACATCTTTAAAAAAGTCCATAAAAAACAAGATGAAAGGTATTCAATGATGGTTTATCTTGCACATTGATATCTCCAATTTAGTTGCTCAGATTAGAGACATTAGTGTAAAATTGGTCAAAGAAGTTACAAGTGTAAGTATTAATTACTACTATAGTACTATAAAATATTAATTACACATCAAAAATTGTGTGCTTTCCGTTTCATGCAAAGAAATTCATATTATGAATATTAACTTCACATTGTCCCTTTTCATTTTAGAGGTCACCAATAAAAATTTAAAATTACCTGTGTAGCTTTTATTTTAGCTACAGACATTAGAGTGCTGCTACACAGTCTGGGTAATGATAAAAATTAGGTGAAACCTAAGGACCGACTTATTTTCTTGAATCCAAAAATGTGCCCTCAAATATTCATACTTAATTTTCATTTTTGAGAAAACGGCTTCTGGTGTTTGAAAAGGGAGAGAAGCCAATCATAAGAAGTTTGAAGGCTCATTAGGATCACTATCAGTGATTTGAAAATGGTGGAATTTGGCCTTCTTCTGAGCACTGAAACAATGTCTTTTGGACGTATCAGCCAATGTTCAGGGATCAGCCTTAGCCTGGAAACCAACGAAAAGGTTAACTGATTAAATGTGTTCATAGCTGGTTATGGTACATGAAGCCAGACAAGCTTTACAGACTGTTTATTCTGGGTTTTGACATGACATTAGTTGATGCTACTCTCACTTTATTTTTGGGCAGTCTTGCTATGTGTTGACCTCAAACTTAAGGGAACTTCCTCCTGAGCCTTCAATTCTTAAGATTACAGGTGTGCAGCGTCGTGCCAGGCTATTCTCACTTGTAGAATAGCACAGTTGGATCAAAACATGTTGGCTTGTGAAATTCTGGTTTCTCATCTCAATTACTTGGTGAAGGAGATGTTTTTCATATCTTATTATCACAGCTCTGTTTCTTAGATGCTTCTGAGGTCTTTTTCTTAAAGAGGCAATAGTCACAACTCTAGAGAAGACTTGAAATATTGTCTGATGATGCTGTTAGGTCTGATTTTTTTCCTTTGGTTATGATTTCTTTCAGAAGAGCAAAGGTAGACACCATTATGGGTCCTATGACAGTAATGAATGTTAGTAGTAGATACTGTCTAAGTATTTTTGTTTAAAAAGAATGAAAAAAGCAGTGATGGAAATATTCAGCTGTGATTTTGGACTTCACAGTTTGAAGTCATAACTCCACCTCTGCAATCTTACTAAAATGAGCTAATGTGTTTTTCTCATCTTGAAATTGCAATAAAATGCTACATTCATGTAATGAGGGTGATAGTGCAATTTGTCAAGCAAGTTGAGTAAAAATGAGTTAAAAGCATAAGGAAGAATTATCCCAAACAAACCAGGAAATAGTCTGTCAATTCTACGTGGAGTGTATTTAACAGAATGGATGGCTTCATAATTATAAAATTCATGTGACACTATTTGGTACCTATTACTATCTTTAAGTGATTCTTGGAAAATTAGTTATTTCTACATGGGCATTCTTATTATATAGGTGAATTTTTTCTTACTTTACAAACCAAGGTTTTCTGAAGCGTCAGTTCTTATCAGAAAACATCACATGGGAGCACAAATCAACAGCTCTTCTCTTCAAGTCTCTGAATTCCTTCTCATCTGCTTCCCTAACTTCCAGAGCTGGCAGCACTGGTTGTCCCTGCCCCTCAGCCTTCTCTTCCTCCTGGCCATGGGGGCCAACATCACCCTCCTGGTCACCATCCGCATGGAGGCCACCCTGCACGAGCCCATGTACTACCTGCTCTGCTTCCTCTCCCTGCTGGACATTGTGCTCTGCCTCACTGTCATCCCCAAGGTCCTGGCCATCTTCTGGTTTGACAGCAAATCCATCAGCTTCTCTGCCTGCTTCCTTCAGATGTTCATCATGAACAGTTTTCTGACCATGGAGTCCTGCACCTTTATGGTTATGGCCTATGATCGCTATGTGGCCATCTGTCACCCTCTGCGGTACCCTTCCATCATCACTGGCCAGTTTGTGGCCAGGGCCGCAGTCTTTATTGTGGGCCGGAATGGCCTTCTCACTATGCCTATTCCCATACTCTCTTCCCGTCTAGGATACTGCACAAAGGTCATCAAGAACTGCATCTGCACTAACATGTCTGTATCCAGACTCTCCTGTGATGACATCATCTTCAATCAACTCTATCAGTTTGTCATAGGTTGGACCCTGCTGGGTTCTGATCTCATCCTTATTATTCTTTCTTATTCCTTTATCCTGAGAGCTGTGCTAAAGATCAAGGTCGAAGGAGCCACAGCCAAAGCTCTAGGCACTTGTGGTTCCCACTTCATCCTTATCCTCTTCTTCAGCACAGTTTTGCTGGTTCTGGTCATCACTAACTTGGCCAGGGAAAGAATTCCTCCAGATGTCCCCATCCTACTCAACATTTTGCACCACCTCATTCCCCCAGCTCTGAATCCCATTGTTTATGGTGTGAGAACCAAGGAGATCAAGCAGGGAATGCAGAGATTGATGAGGAGGTTGTAAGTAATCAAAAGGAAAGGCCTTAGAAACGTAAATTGTTAAAAGGAAATAATTTTCATGTTACATAGGACATTTAAATAGTTGATATACGGAGTTTGGATATTGGCTTCTTCAGTGCTATTCATAGGATATTCACATCTAAACTTTTATTTTCTATTTCTCTGACTATAACATTAGCTTTGGCTTTCTGGAATTAGCTGAAGGCTTTTTCTGGCCTCATATCTGGGAACAACACTTACCAAACTCATAATTGCAAGAGCCATGAGTGATATGGTTTGTCAAAAAGACATATTGTTCCAATAATTTCAAGTGCATCTCAATTGTCTAAATTCTACACACACACACACACACACACACACACACACACACACACACACACACTTTGAATTCTCTTGATTCTCCCTAACCTAATCCAACTTGGATTTATCCTTGGAATGAGTCTGTTGAGATGCAAAAACTGACTCTCGAACTTTGGTTTTACATAGAGAGAGTGAAATGTTGTATTCACTGTCTCTTTTATCCTTGAATATCTTACTGACACTTTCATTAACACTACTTGTCTGGAGTACGAATTTCTTATAATTACTTCCATATTCATAATGATTTGAAATTTTAAGTCAAATTTGGAAAATTTGAATGAAATTTAAAAAAAATTAACATGAGTCATGCTGTGAGTTTAAGTGAAAATGCTTTGCCTTTTAAAATTTTTCAGTGTTTTGTACAAATGTCTAATTTTATAGCATTTTATATTACATTTTTATGAAATTTCAACAGCTATCTATATTCACACCTTTGCCAGCTTATGGTAAGACCTTTAGCTAAATTGTAGTACTCATCCTACTTTCAGAGGTGTTATATAAATCCTCAATTTTTTTTTTTTTTTTTTACATTTTAGGGAAGGTCTAAAGGGTGTTTAGGGTCTCACTACTAGACTGGACTCATAGTGATTCTCCTGTTTACAGCCTCCTAAGTGCTGGGATTAGAGGTGTGCACCACGATGCCTATCTCAATTGCTGTGTCAGCATGCCCTGGGGACAAGGCTGGCACAGCAGGCTGGGAATAAAGTCCTAGGCCCCTGCTCCTGCTTGTAGGCACTTTAATCCTCTGAGCCATTTGGCTGGCCCTCTAAATACTTATGTTTGTCTTGGGGCCAGCATAGCTTTCCACAGGTTCTAGTCATCTGAATTCATGGGTTTACTGAATAAAAAATGTATGTTTTACTTTTGGTTTTCTTATACCGATAATGCTTTGTAAATAGTGAGCTGTAGATAATACATTGCCTCATATTTCCTGGAATTAATTTACATTTGTAACCAAGATCCATTTATGCTCTCTGTGAAAGCCTGAGAGAATGTTTTCTCTCCATGTGACTCTCCTTAGGCACACTTTACATCATCAATCACTCTCCTCTGTGGCCCCATGGTCTCCTTGGTCAGAAAATTTTGGACACAAATGAGTTGCATGATGTTATAGTAGTATAGGTTCTCCTGTGTCCTGAGTCTTCACTGGCCTTGAAAGGCTAGGGCCAAAATGTTGGCTGTCCTTGCAGCCCTTCTTTTTCTCTAATTTTTGGTTTGCACACAGGTGCAAACCAGAAAAGAAGCTTATTTTTATTACCTTACAGCATAGGCAGTTGTAGGGTATATGGTTTGTCTGAATATCAAACATGTTAGACATAACATGAAACAGGTTTTTCCATGAAGTATTGATATGTTAAACTTTAAGTCCCTACAGAATATGAAGAAAAAATAAAAAAATAAAAAAATAGGAATCACCAATTACATATTTTTCCTCAGAAATTTAGCAATCTAACCATATACAGCATCGTAGCAGGACAGTTCTGTGACTTCTTTCTTGTCTCTTGTTTTCATGTATTACCCTTTTTTTAAACAAACATTTACTTGAGAGACAGTATGGCAGTAATTGGTATTTCATGACAAGCAGTATGTGTTTAGAATACCAGCATAGCAGGCATTCCTTGTATTACACATTGCTATCTTCAGTGCAGTTGTTTAGTTCACAGGTATCAGCATATATTGTTAGTCAGGGTGAGAATCCTACCAATTAACTGCTTGTTTCAAAAACCTGCTGAAGATTCTCAGGATCATTGCTTTAACCATTTGTCCTTAACATTTTTTTTTTTTTTGGCGGGACCAGGGATTGAACTCAAACCCTTACACTTGCCAGGGAAGCGCTTATTCTACTGAGCCATCTCCTTGGCCCGCCTTAACCATATTGCGCATATAAATGTATGGCTTTGCCCCTGTCATGTTTCCTAGCTTTTCTCCTTGCCTTCTCTTCATTGTATAATCCTTAAGTACTTGCTTTCCTTTTAAATGTGTTATATCTTTCTATTTTTATTTCTTCTTTTGAGTTCTTAGACTAGGAAGACTATAAGATATTTACACATGAGGGTCTGGTTTATGTCACTTATGAATATATCTTCAAGTGACTGACACTGACAAAGGATCTACAAACTGCACTATAGGGTTTCAGGAGAAATGCTGAGGAGACTTGACTGACTTTATCAGATAGAAAAGTTACATTTCTTGTTATATAGGTCTTACTTTATCTTGGTCTTAACCATCCAGCAGAAAAGTGAAACTGCAGTATAAAAAGTGAAGCCATACTAATATGCTGAGCTGTAAAAGGCTCGAGTCCACAACTTCTGACATTGTCAGTCCTATGGAAAGCCCACCACTATTATGGACTACTGGACTGTATTAGAATATTTTGCTGAATTCAAACAATATTGAAATGACAGTGGAGTACCCTTCTCTGACAAAACTATACAAAAAAGGGAATACAAATGAACCATCATTTCGTATCTGTATATTCAAAAAAGGATAGATATATAGCTACTTCCTCCTAATTCAATGAATAGAAAAATTTATTCTAACAGTGTTTGTGGAGAGGATATCTTGTCTGCATCTTGCACAATGAATAACCGCTACAAGGACAACAATATACAATGTATTAATTATTGAAACTGTCCTACAAATTGGTTTTGAAACTGTCTCATTGTTATTTGTTTCTCAATAAAGTTATTTAAAAGATGATCAATTTATCATAGTAACGAAGAGCTTTGTGCATTTCATCAACCATTCATGGGAGAATCCATCATTAAGGTCACTGATACACAATAGTCAGTTTCTGGGAGACTTCTGAACCAATGCATTATTTGTATAGTGTGTTTTTCATTAAAACAATAGCTATGAATTGTCTCTCCTTTGTTTTACAACTTTCAGGTCTGAACCTTGCCCAAACAAAACAAAACAAAAAACAAAAAACAACAAAAACAAAAAACAAAAACAAAACAAAAGAAAATGTATTGCATTTCTATTCATGCGACCTGAGGTCCTAGCTCATTTTTTTTCTAGGATATGACTCCTACCAAACTTTACAAAGTCTGTGTCCAGCTTTTCTGCTATACATAAGAAACCATCGTGACTCCACTTGTCATTCTAGATGCAGCCTACAGTCTCAGTTTAAACTTCCCGCATGCCATGCCTTCCTTTATTCACCATCCTATAATTCTGAGCACCTTCTGCCACGATTATGCGCACATTCCACTATGCTGTTAGGCTATAAATTTCTATTTACCTTTTCAACTTTACATACTTCAGAGCTGGTTTGGAGTATTTTATGTATTTTTTTCAATAAAGTGAATAAAATGTCACCTTTTAAAAAATAATTTTCTTTTACTTTGAAGAATAAAAACAGGAGTAAGAAAAACAAAAAGAAAGACAGAAGCAGGGTAACATATAACAATACATACAATACTGATTTCCAAATGAGAACAGCTGATTAACAGTGATTGATATATTATCTATTTTTATCTTCAAATCTGTCGCTCAGATGAACAGATATAGTTGTGCAACATGGGAGACATGATTGAATATTACCTTATGCTTTCAAGAAATCTTAGATTTTTTGTTCTCTCTCATGTTCTTTGATTACATTTAAAAAATTGTACCTAAAAGAAAGTATAGTAATAACTGATATGACATTAGAAAGGATACACATTTAGAAGCCCAAAATGACAGGTATTGCATTCATGGTTTTATTATTACACATTGCTGTCCTCAATATATGCTTAGTTCATAGATATCAGCATAGAGAGTCAGTCATGGTAAAATTTCCACCCATTAACTGCTATTTTCAAAAACTGGTTGGAAATTCTTGGGACAAGTGCCTGAGCCCTCTTGTGTAAATACGTGTGTGGTTTTGCCCCTACCTTATGACCTAACTTTTTCTCTCTTCCTTGTTTAATCCTTAAGTTTTGTTCCTTTCTATTTTAACTGTGTCTGTTTTACCTTTCAGTTTATATTTCTTCTTTTGAGTCATACTAGGAAGACAATGTGATATTTACATATGTGCGTCTGGTTTAATTACTTATGAGGATAGCCTCAAGTTGCATCCACTTACCTATGAAGGCATCATGTTTATTTTTCTTTTTATCTGAGTAATACTCCATTGTAAAAACAACACCACATCGTTTTCATCTGTTTCGTAGGTGTTGATCATTTTGGTTGTTTCCAAGATTTTGGATCACACATTGTGCTGCTATAAACATGGCCGCACATATATCATTATGAGACGATGTTTTCAGTTCTTTTGGGAAATTTCCCATTGGGGGATAGTTGGTTTGAATGAGATTTGAAAACCTAGTTTTTTAAGGAGTCTTCACATTGATTTCCATAATGGCTGCACCAGTCTATATTGCCACCAGCAGTGGAGAAGGGTTCCCTTTGCAACTGCAGCTGCTCTGACATCTGCTGTTGGTTGATTTGTTCATGATAACTATTCTTTCTGGGGTGAGATGGTATCTCAGTGTTGTTTTAATTTGCATTTCATGGAGGGCTAGTGATGTGGAGCATTTTTTTTTTCATATATTTATTCACTTGTATAATTTCATCCTCTGAGAAGTGTATATTCATCTCAGATGCCCATTTCTGGAGTGGGTCTTTAAATTTTGGGGCCCTAATATGTTTTAGGCCTTTATAAATTTTTGAGAGAATACCATTTTATAAATTTGTGGATTTCCTTTTTACCTTGGTAGTAATTTATTTTGATATTCACAAAATTATCAACAATAGGCATTCCCAATTGTTAATTCTTTGAAGTGTTACATGTGCAATTTGATTTCTGTTTATGAAATGTTTGCTTGCTTCCAAATGTTGAAGATTTTTACCTACTTTCTCTTCTAAAGATATAGTATTTTCTTTTCTAATGTCTGGATCTTTAATCCATTTTAACTTTAGTTTAATGCATGGTGGTAGATTGAGGTCAATTTTAGTTTTTGGCATGTAGAGAATGAGATTTTCCAGCACCATTTATTAAAGAGGCCAACTTTCTCTCTCTCTCTCTCTCTCCCTCCCTCCCTCCCTCTCTTCCTTCCTTCCTTCTTTTCTTTCTTTTTTCTGTGGAACCGGAGATTGAACTCAGACCCTTGTACTTGCCAGGGTCTGAACTATCTCCCTTGCCCCAAGGCCATTTTTCTTAAATGAAAATGTTTGCCACTTTTGTCAAAGATAGGAAGGTCTGAGTGTGTTTGTAGTTGTATCTACACCTTCTGATATATTTCATTGATTCTCAGGTCTGTTTTTTTTTTTTTTTTTTTGCCAATACC
>PVKA01050246.1:0-12821 GCA_004027165.1 Ctenomys sociabilis | reverse complement strand
TTGCTTAATTGATTTTAATAACATGACATCAAGCCCCTAAAATTGACATAATCATTATGCAAAATACATAGCTGAATACTGACTTCTTTTAAAAATATAAAATAAGCAAAGACATGTGAAAATAGGCGTTTCCATTAAATAAATGAAAATTTTAAAAAAACAAACTTTTCTTTTCCATGTCATTTGAAGGGAAATTATCATTTTAAACAATATTCAAGTTTATTAAACAAATTAAAAAATGAGTTATAAAATGTTTAACTTTCATCAGCTTCAAGGTTTATGTTGCTGCCAAATTTCGCATATAATTGAACTTTCAAATCTGCTAACACCCGCTGAATTGATTCTACTCTGGATTCTAAGGCATCGATTTCTTCTTGCAAATTTTTCTGAAAAAAAAAAAAAGTTTAAGTTAGTTCTATTCATTCTGAACAACTCTATTTGAACACTGGGAAGCAATTTTCTCAACTCAGGCAACTAAATAACAAGGATCATTAGCTCTACGACAAACTCAATGTGAACATTTTTAATTCAGATCTATATTTATTTATCATAGAATAATTCACATTTTTTCCCATTTGTGCTGATCTAAAAACCACAGTAGCTAAAGAACGTTAATTCCTAAATTATCACACTCTAAAAAAGAAGGAGCCACATATACAGGCTTCTCTAAACAGTTCATCATGGGCTGGGCGAGCTGCAACACAGCTTCTCCTAACTTCCCACAAAAATAAGTACACAGCCTGGCAAGCACAGGTCCTGAGTTCAATCCCTGGTACAAAAAAAAAAAAAATTATTCAGAAGAAATGATAAAAATTCAACTCCACCAATCATTAGTAATAACAACTTATGGTCAAAATCTGGCAGAAGGGGCCAGGGAGATGGCTCAGTAGAATAAGCGCTTGCCTGGCAAGCTCAAGGGCCTGAGTTCAATCCCCGGTTCCAAAAAAAAAAAAAAAAAAAAGAAAAAGAAAATCTGGCAGAAATTTTCACAAATCCTTAGGCCTGTGATCATAAGCTCTGGAAGAGCAGGAAGAAGTCCTTCATGCTTCGTCCACAGGAAAAGCTGCTTAGGTTCAAAGAATCTTCCTAAATATAACAAAGAACCCAAAATCATACAAGTCACGCCCACTAACGTTAGGAGCAAGAGAATACTCAGCACCAGCAATGTTACTCTTAAAAATCCGGCCAACAGTCAGCCATGGTGGGACAGGCCTCTAATCCCAGCGCAAGGGAGGCCGAAGCACAAGGATCGCCTTTAGATTAAGGCCACCCCTGACTTTAGAGATAGGTAAGACCCTATCTCTAAAAAAATAATCTGGCCAACATGCATGGCCCCCGGACCAGCGTCAAGGCAGAGCCATCTGGGGCAGTGGTGACAACGCTACAGCAAGGTACCGCGGTAGGCTGTGTGTCGTCACTAGGTTTGCAATCACTAATGGAGGACTTGCCAGAAATAGATTCTAACCAGACGTGGTGTCGCATGCCTGTAATTCTAACACTCAGCAGTTTGACACAGGAGGATCTCTACAAGTTCAAGACCAGCCTGGGGGTTACAAAAGTGAGCACAAGGCCAGCCCAAACTGCACAGCAAGACCCTGCCTCAAAAAGAAAAAAAAAAAATTACAGGCTCTGGGACCCCACCCAAGACCTCTTGAACCAGAACTTCTCCGGGTTGGATCCAACAACCTAAGTCTGTGGAAAGCCCAGAGTGTGACTATGGTGATGGCCCCTATCTAAATGTCCCCTACTTTCAAAGCCTCCTGCGCTCATGGGCAGAGCCATGGGGTGGGGGCTGGGTCACGGGTGTGTGACACTGGGATTAAGAGCACATGGTCATTAATCATGCTTAGCATGATTCTGGGTGTGGACTACATAAGTCCCACCCTGCTCTGGGTGTCACCAATCCATAGGGCTGCAGCCTAAATGGAGTACGAAAGGAGAGCGCAGGCAGGCCCCTCCTACTGCTGCTGCGCCTGCTGCCTCCTGCCTACCCTGCCAGGGACCGTTTCATCTCTGCCAAGCCTAAACAACCACTGCCTGGGACCCAGGCTATTATGGACTGAAGCCTCCACAAAGTATGAGGTGAAATAAACCTTTCCTCCTTTAATGTACAGATGATGGGTCTTTTGTCTCAGCAATGAGAACACTAACTTCAACAGTGATCCAGACTCTGATGCATACTACAAATGTAAGAACCACTGTTACAAGACAGAAAAATAAATAAAAATAAAACAGAAAGCTACTATAAAGTAGATTAGACTTCTACACCTAGAATACCCAACATACTAATTCCTCGATTTACAAACATCCAAGCAGCACTTTCACAGACCTGAACAGACCACATGCCATGAGAATAAGCCAGACATGCTGAGGGCTGCAGGCCTCCGCCCAGCTATGCCCACCGTGCAGTGTGACCAGCACACAGAGCAGGCTGTACCAGAGCCCTGGACGGCAGGAAGCAAGAGGAAAAGCAGCGGGTGACACGGAGGGGGCATCAGGGAACCGCACACTGTGTGCTTGTGTCAAATCTGTGTGAGACTCACTTGTTGAACTTACAGTGAGTCCAACTTAGAACATTCTCCTGGAACAGAACTTGTTTGTGAGTCGCAGACACGCTGTACGTAAAATGAGACACTAGAAAAGTAGTCTAAAACCACAAGCCCCATCTTATCCCTCAGCCCTCAAAGTGCCCAAAGCCCTAGGACAGGAGTGGCACACATGGTATCCTCGAGTTCCCAGCTACAAGGTCTCACAGGAGCAAGCACACAAACTCACTCACATGTGGCACTGTCACAGTAACTGGCAGAACTACATGGCCCCCAAGGTCCAGCCCTTCACCAGCTTGCTGTCCCCTAAGTCAGTACATAGCACAATTTACCCAAACTCAACAGATGGGGCGGCCCAGGACCCTGTGCAGCCTCAGAGGTTCTCCAACTGCTCCAGCAAGCAAGGCTCTGGGTCCAGTCCCTCACTGCAGTCCCTTTGCACCCCCTCACACATGCTGCTTGCTCTGAGTAGAACCCACACCCCCTTTCTGACTGGCACCCACGAACTCTGCAACTGCTCTGCTGTCACTCCCCCAGGGAACCCTCTCCAGCCTACTGTCCACACCAGTTGTGATGCCATGGCTTTCCTGAAGGCCTCTCCTTTTGATTCCACCTCCTACTCCTACACCATTTCTCTCCTTAATTTTCCCTTTGCATCGAGGCTACACACCCCATGGACACAGGAAGAAGGCATTCTGTTGTCTGTACAGCCCTCGTACAAAGCAGACCCTGACCCAGGCAAGCACTCCACAGACCCTTCTGGAATGAAGGAACAAATGAATGACCAAAATAAGGCCAGTGCTTACTCGTACACTGTTATGGTTGTGGCCAGATGTCCCTGCAAGGCCTCATGTTGTTGCACGGTATTGTGGGAGGTGGCTGAATCTAGATGTGCCACTGATTCACAGTGCAGTCCTGGGATTAAGGGTGGGTGTCTGCTGGACCACTCACTGACAGGACTGCACTGAACTAATCCCAGTAGGCTGAATAGGATAAAGAGACTGATAGAAAGTTGTTTCAGTCTCTTGTTGCATTTGCTGTTTTCTGCAGCCATGAGCTCTTGCCCCCTGCCACACCACCCTGCCTTGGGGCCAGCTATGATGCATGGAAACCTCCACAAACTGTGCACCAAACCAACCTCTCACCCACTAACTTTGGGAGTCAGGTGTTTATGTGGTGGGCAGGCAGTCACAATAAATGGGGAAGTCATAACCTGCACTGAAACACTTCTTACAGGAGCACAGCACTTTGATACAACTAAAAAAATTAAATCACAAAATCTGACTAAGAAAGAAATGACCTAAACATAAGAGACACAAAGGCTTCTGCTGAGAAGATCCTGGAGTAGCAGGGTTAGTTCTCCCCAAGGCCTATGCACGGAACACCTCATGGCGTACTCGGCAGCCCTGAACTTCTTACGCTCAGTGTGGCGGGCGGCCTCCTCAGACAGTAGCAGGCAAGCGAAGGACAGTGACTTACCAGACTGCCTCCATCACTTGTCTCACATCCTGTCTACGAATGAAATAGTCTGATCCGGTAATCACACTTCAGTGACTGCTTCACCATCGCTTACCAAACCAGATGTGATATCTGTTACAAATACCCCCCCATTCGACTGCCAATCAGGCTTCTCCTGCAGGAGAAATAGCTGACAGGACCAGGGCTCAGTAAAAGGCTCTATTCAAATTCCTATCTGGGTGATCTGATTCCTATGCTGAGTGACCCATAACAACTTCAGTGATTACTTCATCAAAACAACTTGCTCAAGTGAACACAGACTTCTAAGAAAGCTCACTGTGACATTACTGTAACAAAACACTGCAAACAAATTAACATTAATAAGCCATAGCCAAATGAATGCCCATCAACATGGAATTAAAGATATTAAATAAATCATAGAAAAATGATGCCACTAAAGTCTACTGGCTCAATTACTTTTCTCTCGTTGCTGGGATAAAATACCTCACACCAAAAATTAAGGAGTTTATTGAATTAAAGGTTTATTTAGCTCAGTCTGTGGAGGTTTCAGTCCATCCTCAGCTGGATCCAAGGCAGGGTGACGCATGGCCGAGGGGCAGCAGCAGAGGGCAAGGCTCATCCCCCTACACTACATTCAGGCTGCCACCCCCAGCGGGTACAGAACTCGCAGCCGTAATCCCAGCTCTGGATCATAAATGAATCGCAAATCTAGAGCCTCCCCATGACTGCACAAGGCTTTGGGGGAACCTGACCCAGAAGACTCCCTAGGGTATCAGCTAAACATGAAACGGCAGAGAAAACGTCCCCACCAGAATGTTAACTGCCCAAAGTGAGAAGTAAAACTTCCTGGAGAAACAGGGAGAGGACTGACAGAAATGTAAGGAAGTATGCACTAGAATGGTTAGCTCAGGGAGAATTTTCGTTTTTAATTTATAATATGCCATATTTTCTAAACACTTCTAGAGTGCAGCTCCACATCAGAAGACCACTCGGTGCCTCTGTGTCCTTGGATGGAAGTCCCACAGCCTCTGCAGGCCGCAAGCCACCATGCTAGGTTGAGGCAATAACAGGTCACGGTTCAGAATGAGCAACTCCACACGGGAAAAGCACCAGGGCCCCAGGTCCACACAGTAAGCCAGCGGCAACAGCACCTGCCTGTTACCGCTCTGTGCACAGGACAAGCAGGCTGCGACCGCAGGAGCCCGCATACCTTCGCCTCTCCCAGCATCCCCTGCGTCTCTTCCTGAGAATGGCTGATGAACACATCGCCAATCTGATACGGTATCATTAAGCAGTCGTCGTCCGCGAGCATGATGTCGTCACACGCATCTTCTAAATTCTGGAGCTGCTTCTGCAAACACAAAGCAAGCACTGGAAACATTCAAAATTCCCTGCCGGTAGAGCTGACTTTCATTTTCGGAAACTCACTCCCGGAGACCCTTTCGCACTAAGGTCCTCCTCACTCACATGGCATTTCCCAGGGAACCGCCCTGCACTAGCACACGCCCTCTGGGATTCTCAGACTGCTAAGGCACCCTGGGGTCTGCAGCTATCTGTGATCCAGGTTTCCCACTATGACTTTCCGTTTCCCTCTACAACCAACACCACATGGACTCAGGCAACAACCTGCTCTGCTTGCCGAGGTGTAAATGAACAGTAACTTTAACTCCACCAACCAAATGTGCTTCAGCTGGACTTCAACGTGAGAGAACTGAGGTGCCTGGACCTCAGAGGTAGAGGAACCCAGCAGCTCAGAAGCAGGGGCAGCCTCTGCATGGAGGCGGTGGCCAGCTTGGACCCGTGGGGACAGAGCTGCACCAGCCCTGGCCGGGGCTGGGCTTGCCAGCCTCCTCTGGGAGCCCAGCCTGGACACAGGGCCCACATGCAGTCTGTTCTACATCTCTTGCAAAAGGGCTTTCCACTTAACTAGCATAGTGGGCATCGTCATAGGGGCCAGGGGAGGACAGCTGCTGTTAGCAGGGTCCACATCTACAGTAGTGTGGCACAAAAGCCCTCCTTGTTCTGAAGCAGGATGAACACGCTCAGTACCTTTTTTAGCTCTATTTCTTCCTTTAGCTCTGTGATTCTACTTGTGTTCCGTGCAAATTTGTTTATCTTCTGTTGATCTTCAAAAGTGACATTGACATCCTCTGCAGCCTAAAAAAGTTTTTAGTATTTGTAAATGTCAAGTGTGGAAGCTGTCCACTGGCTACTGCCATCAGACTCCCCAGACCACTTGCTCCACGGCCAGGCATCCCAGCGCTGCAGAGAGCGCAGGGCAGCCGGCAGTCATCTCTGATGCATGAGCTTCAGCTCTGTTCACAGATCACAATCCATTCCTACGGCCTCTAGGATAGTTCTTATACTATCAAAAAAAAAAATCCAAATATAAATAAGTCCCAAAAAGATGGAGGTTAGCTAACCTTTGGCTAAGAGCACCGTTTTCCAAGTTAGAACACTGCTTCAATAAGATAACCCAGGAAGCAAAAAGTTAGTGGTCCATTAACGTTTGCAAATGCTTCATGCTCAATTTTTTTTTCTCCCAGAGGCTTAAAATTTATGAGCCGACTCCAGTGACCAGAAATCTGACAGTCTCTATAGAGCTCAGCCTGGCTGATGAACTAGTCAGAGGGCCGCTAAACATTTCAGCGCTTACACTCCATGCAGAGTAAAAATAATCTTCAGAACCTGTGCAAGACTTCATCAGGTATATAGAATTCACAAAATGATGAAATTTGCACCCAGTGTCAAATAGGTAACACCTAGTAATTGAACTTGCAATCTAGACACAAAATGCTTGGCTGACAAAGTATCCATGCAGTCCTAAAAGTAACAGATGAACACAGAGAGCTGTGTTGGTGCTCCTGCGGTCTCAGTAAGGGAGCCCACCAGCAATGTCTTCAGGTGGGACAAATGGGGCACAGGGTTTAAACACTTTGCCCAAAGCCACAAAGACTTTCTGTATATGAAAAACAAAATTAAATCCCAGGTTCCCCTCAGATTTCCCCTTATTTATAAAATAGGAACAAAGGTACCTGATTATTAAAGATGTTTGAGCTTCAGCTCTATTCACAGATTGACAATCCTTTCCTATAGCCTATAGGATAATTCTTACACTATAAAAAAAAATTCAAATATAAATAAGTCCTAAAAAGATGGAAGTTGGCTAACCTTTGGCTAAGAACACCGTTTTCTACATTGCTGTGTATAAAACTAATCCTTACTGAAGGTTTACTATATATACAACATTCACAAACAATTTATCACATAATAAATGCAGTTTCAATAAGGATTAGTGGTTCTTCTGCGAGTAACACCAATGGGCTCACAGCAGCCCTCACCCCCTCCCCACCTGATCACCTGTGACATCAGAGTGGACCTCCATCTCCCTAGAGGTTGAAAGGCAACCTGAAGGCAAGCAAAGCCCAGGGATCCGAAGGTCACGGCAGACATCAGAGCCAGCCCTCCTCCATATCACTCTCACCAGACCCAGAGTGTGCCCTAAAGTCTGGCACCCGTGGCTGCTCAGCCTTCTGGTTTTTAGGAATACAGAACAGGGGAACACAGAGCTCCACTTAAGAACCCTCAAGAGCACCTTCACGCGGGCATCTCGGCATGGACCCCATCTCCCTTAGGTGAGAACTGCCAACTACCTTAAGCACACGGGAACAAAGAATTCTCAAGAATCCCTGCCTGCCTGCAGAGCTCACACACTTAGACTGAGCCCCTAAAGGCCTCACGGTGCATTTATCAATGCATCTGCCATGCCCACCACAAGCTTTCAGATGCACACCCGAGGTAAAGGTTTCTGAATTGGAATCTACATCCTGCTGGATCAAATTCCAGCACTCAGTTTTGCACTGAAGAGCACTGAGAGGATCCGGCTGCCTGCTTCCTACCTGCGCAAAGCCGCTGTTTCCTGTTGTAGCCATCAGCAGACACCAGTGGCTCCTGGGCCCCCTATTCCTTGCAGCAGTTTCCCCTGGGACTAAGAACACCAAGGTGGGTGAGTGACATATGCACCTCAGCAACTGCAACGCCCCAGGCAGGCAAGGTGGCCCACACGAGAAGGGAAGAAGCACGTCCCCTGCTGCTGACAGCAGTGCGCTCAGCGTGACTAGCCTTCATCTCTGCATGACTAGCCTTCGTCTGCAACCCTCCTCTAAAGAACCCACATTATGGCAGAGAAAGACATCATTCCTAACACTGAGAGGCCAACTTATTCCTGGAAGTCACAGGCAAAATGGCACCTGAGACAAGTGTTCTCTATGTCCCTAAGACAGGTCGTGCGTCATCACTCCTAAGAGCTGCTTTCCAGCACTGGGGCAGCAAATCATGGAGACTGAGGACAGCTCCCCATCCACCCAGCCGGAGCTCCACACTCATCACTCTGAAACTTCATCAGACTTCTCAGCTATGAAGTGGAGGAGTCAGGCTCGCCTAGTGAGGACAGTAAGGTGAGCACTGAGCACTGGGCCAAGGATACAATCACCACAAAACAAATGAGCAATTTATCTCCTCAACATGTTCATCAAAGTTCACTACAAAGGAAGAACCGATGCACATTTACTTGGAACTTGCGCTGGGCCTAAGAGAAATAAGACTGCTCAAGGAGCAGGGCTGGGGCACAGCTCCGTGGCGGTGCACTCTCCTGGTATGCCCAAGGTGCTCAGCTCAATCCCCAGCAATGCAGCAACAAGAAAAAGCCAAGGGAGGGCTGGCAAGACAGCTCAGCGGGCTAAAGCGCCTGCTTAGGCAAGCCTAGGCAGGCACAGGGGACTGCAGTTGATCCCCAGCACCACCCTCAGGGTGGGCCAAGCAGGCCAAAAAAAAAAGCCAAGACAAAATACAAATTCCTGGGTAGACTACCCCCTCTGTTTCTTTGTTGTTTTTTGTTTGTTTTGGGTTTTTTTTTTTGGGGGGGGAGTCTTTTTTTATTTTTAAAGAGAATAAAAAATAGTATTAAAACACACATTAGAAATGATATAAAAGTTCACTAAACTGAATGACAGGAATTCAGCAATGGTTGTTATAATGCATGTTGTCTTCAAATTAGTTATTCAGATTACAAGATAAAAACATGCAAAATTGGTCCAAACAGTTAAAATGAAAAAGAAATTTAAGCATTAATTGTTCCATCAGTAGACCAGTCAAAATTAGCAGTACAATTATCAAACTATAGATAAAAAAGATGAGGTATTTTTCTACAATGGAGTACTACTCAGGTATAAAAAGGATGAACTCAAGACTCTTATAGGTAAATGAACACAACTTGAGACCATATTCACAAGTGAAATAAATTAGACCCACATGTGCAAACATTGTATTGCCTCCTTAATGTAAGAACCTGAAAGAGTAAATAAAATCTGAAAGGCATAATAGATACAGTGAAAGGGAAAGAAACTGTTCAAAGGGAAGGAACGACAGGGATGAGAAAAGAGAAAAGAAAGAAGGGGGGAAAAATACACTTCTTTGCGACAGCTGATGCCTTAGAGGCCTACAAGGGAGCAAAGCACCCCGGTGTGGCCCACTCCGAACTTGGGACACCAGGAGTATGCTCTGGCACATTTCAGCCCATTTTTATTTGTTAATGGCACTGTCCCAGGCACCAGGGCACCCCCCCCTTCTGATTTCTCCGGTCAGTTTGCCCGGTCTCAACAAGTTCCCTCCTCCCCTCCACAATGCTCAGGAACTGGAAACCGCACTTAATACCATCCCTGCGTGTGGGCATTCTCCTTTCAAATAAGCAAGGGGAAGGACACAAGCGGCTAACCTATCAGAAGCAGCTCTTAAAACAGGAAACCCCCCCAGGAGGGCTGCAAATCCATGGGGCGAGTCAACGCTGGCCCTCCAGGTTCTGGCCACCACCTGCCCACCGCTGCCCACAGGCTCAAGGGGCCCTGCTGCTCTGCTGAGCGGCTTCTCTCCTAATTTCTCTCAGAGAACCTCCACTCCCCTCTGCTTAGTGCCTCAAACCCTGCACCCAGATCGCAAACTAACGCGTTCCCCATCCTCTGATTTTAGGAAACCTCCCTTCAGCCCTCTCTCACAGTTCACAGATGGACCACATCTTGTGTGACTATCTGAGTAATCCCTTACTCTGTGCCAAAGCCTAGCTTCCACCACTCTGGGAGGGAACAGGGAGGAAGCAGCACTTCCTCCCTGTACCACTGTTATCTCTACCACTTAGGATGCAAACTCCGCCTATCACAGGCTCAAAAGAAATCACTCACAAAACCAAACAAAAAAAAAGGGGATACATAGGAAGGACCATTTTGTATCTGTATATACAAAATGGGGTAAATGTACAGCTACTTTCTCTTAATTCAATGAGAAGAAAGATTTGTACTAAATCCTGTTTGGACAGGATATCATGTCTGCATCTTCTACTATGAATACTACAAAGACAACAATATGCAATGGATTAATTATTGAATCTGTCCTACTAATCGGTTTTGTCTCATTGCTATTTGTTTCCCAATAAAATTAATTTTAAAAAGGAAATCACTGAATAAATCACAAAAGAAAACAGTCTGGTAACCCAAATTTTTGCAAAGGCCAAGGTTCAAGTCATTCCTTCATTTCCTCTGTTTACATCATCAACGTGCACCAGCAGTGTGCATCTTCAGGGCAGTGAAGAGGAACTTTTCATGTTCAGTGACACAGACAACCTCCTCAGCCACCCCTGCTCTAGGGATCTCTAGGGATTAAAGGCCTCCCCTGACAACAGAGGCCCCAAGTCTACAAAATACTACAGACAATACTAGATGCTTAAAAGATCTCTGGCAGGAGGAAAATAAAATTGGAGGGCTAGATAACCTCTAACAAAATACTAGATACTTTCACTAGCTTTCACACTTGCCTGAATCACCGAGATCCCATGACTTATTGTGGCACTATGACTTACTCTGGTACTAGAACAGAATTTGTGGGTGCTAAAACCTCCAGGGCAAGCACCTCATCCTGAGCTGACAGGAGCCTCGGCAGCTTTACCAGTGGGCCAATTTCCATTGCTGGTCACCCTACAGCAGGCAGAAGCGCAGACTATTCGGGCTCTAGAGAAGAACAGCAAAGGGAACATCTTCTAACAGGATTTTTGAAGTGGGATAAAAGCAAACACGCAAAAAAAAAAAAAAAAAAAAACCTAGGAAGCAATCCCTTGCGCCAGAAATTCTTATCAGAGGTCCCACCTTTAAAACAATAAAATAAAAATTTTGAAAAACCAACTCTGGAATCACAATAGCTGTTTTAAGTCCTAGCTTTGCCTCTGTCCCTCTAGTTTTCTTACTTGCTAAATAAGGACAAAACAGTATACCCAAAAAGGAGATCCAACTAATACATGCAATGTGCCACCCGGGAACTCTGCCCAGCACTCGGTGAACATTCAGTAATTACCCGCACCCCCACCCCCAGCTTTATTTTCCCCCTACCCTGAGATCGCTTAAGCATCTCAGAAGTCTTTCTGGTCATCAACCTTCCAAGGAAGTTTAATTGGTTTTAGCGGCTAAAGAAGTGTAATGAAATATCACACTGCATCCTATAAGTGTGATATACCAAAAGGACGCGCTCCGAGTTCGATGCCCTGCTCAGCTGCCCACAGCTGGGCCACCGCCGCGCTGCTGAGTCCGCGTTTCTCCACCCAGAACGCGGGCGACCGTGCCCCTGCGGAGGGGTCGGGGGACCCCAGCTGTCCCCGGGCCGCGAGGCCGGGATGCCCTGCGCCCCTCGACGCCGGCGTTTGCGCAGAGGGCGCGGGGGGCGTCGAGCCTCGGCCTGGGGTGCGCCCCGCCGGAGAGCCCCGCGGGCCAGGCTCCGGGAGCACGGGCAGAGCTCCCAGCGTCGGCGCCGACCGCGGCCCCGGCCCCAGCGCCAGGCCCCAGCGCCCAGCCCCGCCGGAGGCCCGAAGACGCCGGGCCGCCGCGTCTCGCCGCAGAGCCGCCGCTGGGCCCGGGGCCCGGGCGCCCCCCAAGCCGGCCTGGGCTGCACGGCCCCGCCCTCCGCCCTCCGCCCTCCGCCCCCGTCCCCGCCCCCGCCCCTGCGGCCCGGCCTCGAAGGCCCGCGCCCCGTGTCCCGCTCCCGAGCGCCGCGCTCACCGCCTTCTTCATGGTGGCCGCCATCTTGGGACTGGCCCACTCGGCGACGCGGGGGGAACCGCAAGCACGCGCGTCGGCCCCGCTCCGCATCCCTCTCCTGGGCGGCCCAGGTCTGCTCCCCAGAGCAACGCTGTCTCTGCATGGCTTTCTATTGGGTCTCTGATCAACGACTCCGAACGGTTGGGGCGCAGGAAGGAAACGTAACCTGGAAGGATTTGGTACGTGCCAATTAAAGGGACAGGCCACTCCCAGTGGGCCGACATAAACTGGGGGGTGTGGCGAGCGGCTTGGAAGCTCCAGCAGCGGGCGGCAGGGGGCGCGCCGCAAGACCGGAGGAGGTTTTCATCCACCCCAAAAACTTGGATTTAAGGTAAATAAGGTAGTATAAGGTAGTAAGATAATTCAGATAACGTCAAGAGCAGCTTTGATGTATTTGTTACACAACTGCTATGTACTCACAGTGGCTAATGTATCCTAGTTGCTTTCTCGATTCAGCTCTGCTGCACTGAAATTCCTCTGCCCAAAATATAAACTTGGGCGACGCGGGGGTAACACTCCTGCAGAGCTGCTCCAGGCCTGCATGGTGGCTGCCCACTGCTGTGGCTACTGGTACTGTCTGTCTGTCTGTCTCTGTCTCTGTCTCTCTGTCTCTGTCTGTCTGTCTGTGTCTGTCTGTCTGTCTGTCTGTCTCTCTCTCTCTCTC
>PVKA01050245.1:0-12827 GCA_004027165.1 Ctenomys sociabilis | reverse complement strand
TATACATCTTGTGGTGTGTATGTATGTGTGTAAAAAACACTGCCATTTATATTCGTAATTTTTTTTTTTTTTTTTTTTTTGTATTTAGGACAGGGTGTACAGAGTGCGCAGGGTCTCACTGCATAGACCGGACTCGTAGCGATTCAACTGTTCTCAGCTTCCCGAGCGCTGGGATTCTAGGAATGCTCCACCCACCGCGCCGTCTCAATGGAGTCTCAGCGAGCCGCCGGGGGCGGAGCCAGCACAGCCGACTCGGGGATCGAATTCCCAGCCCCTGCATCTGCGTAAGCAGGCACTATAATCCTCTGAGCTATTTTGCCAGTCCCTCATATTTGTAAATTCTAAGTCTCAATTCATTCTAAAAAAATAGTCATTTATAAGATTTTTTTATATATATAAGGACACATTTTTACAGTAAGACATTATTTTTTCCTTTTTTAAAAATTTTGTGTATTTGGTACAGGGTCTCACTACACAACTCAGACTCTCCAGCGCTGGGATTACAGGCGTGTGCCACCACACCCGTTCATTTTTTGCCTTTTTAAAGAGAATAAAAAGTAGCACATAAAACATTAAAAACCATACAGAATTCTGCCAAACAAAATGATAGGAATCTAACAATACTAGTCACATTGTATATGGTTGTCTTCAAATTAGTTGCTCAGATTGCCAGATATAGGCAAGCAAAACTGGTCAAAAAAAATTTAAGCATTAACTGCTCTTTTCAATAGACCAGTAAAAACCATCAGTACAATTACCGAAGCTATCCTGTATATTTACACACAAACACACTTTTTTATTTTATTATTTATTTATTTTATTTTATTTTTTTTATTTTTGCAGAACGAGGGATTGAACTCAGGCCCTTGCGCTTGCCAGGCAAGCACCTATTCTACCGAGCCATCTCCCTGGCCCCTGTTTACATATATTTTTTCACTCCCTTCTTTCTCTTGTCCTTAGGCAGGGTTTTGATCCAGACTTCTTCCTGGAACTTTCTCCAAGTTCGCTGTTCAGGTGCATGCCACACCCCGAGCTGTCTTTGTACCAACAGTAGTTGAAGGCCTTCTGTGCTGCCAGAGCACAAATGCCTGAACAACTCTGAAAGAGAAACTTGATCCCAGAGACCAAAGTGAGTCTGGTATTTTAAAATCCTGCTCAAATATCCTCTCCCCATGCTTACCATATCCTGTACAGTTCTCACCACTTTGCATCATGACTTAGCAGTTTAAGGACGGATCTCAGCCAGACTATGAGAAGCTCTTGATCTCACTAAAAATTTAACACATGAACAAATCAAGAAATGTTTAATCAGTAATAAGTAAACGATTGAAGGTGCAGTTCCCATCCTTTTTTAGAGCTGTAGTTTAAACAGACACATTTGGAATGCCTCCAGATTTTGAGCCCTGAAGGATGCTTTTATAACCAAACAATTCCCTAGAGCTCAGATCACTTACTTTCTGTGCAAGCAGTTTCTTTGTTCCAAAGGCAAAAGACTTACTCCTGTAAGTAACACAAGGACTGCAATGGGAAGAAGCCTCTCTGTGGGGCAGGATCCACTCTCAGGAAACCAACCATCTACAAATCTGAATGCCAGTTAATGTATCTGGGCTGTCAGAAAAACAAGATAAAATAAACATTCTTTGTGTATATTTGCATCAGGCAACAGTAGCTCCACACTTGGGCTGGGGAGATAGCTTGGCGATCTAAGTGCTTGCCTGGCAAGTGCAAGGGCCCAGGTTTGATCCCTGATACCTCATACTGTGCTGGGCCCTGAATGCTGGGCAGGCTGTGAGGACCACCAAAACCAGGTGTGGTGGTGCACACCTGTCATCCCAGCTCTGGGGAGGCTGAAAGCAGGACGATCACTATGAGTCCAAGCCGCATAGTGAGACCCTGTAATAAATGAATAAATAAAAGATTGTTTTTTAAATTTAGTTCCACCCTTATCCATAGGCTCACCTCATATTTTTTCCTGGTCAGGCTGAATGGCTTTTCCTCAAGTTAGTTTATATTGCAAAGGTCAACAACCTTTCTGAGATGTCCTCAGCTGCTCTTTATCCGACTGCTTAGGAAAGGAATCATGTAAAAAAAAAAGAACAGTGGAGCTACAATGTACCCTGAGGGCTGAGAAATAGAAAGACAAGGTTACATTGGTGGCTCGGGTTTTGTCTAAGCAAATCTTTCCCGCAACTGTAAGTAGATACCCAATTGGTCAGACTCCTTTAACTTAAAATCCTAGAGTTAAGTACTGAGTACTTCTGGGACAGAACAAAAAATTACATAGGCGGGGAAAAACCTTAGTCAGCAATCCTAAAAGCGAGCGAGGAGGAGTCCAGAAAGACCAGCTAAGGCCAAGCAGCACAGCCAAGTCTTCGAGCACTTGCACCTCTGGACTGAAGTCTGGAAGCGCAGAGCCAGCAAGCGCAACATCTGGGGACAAAGTTAAGCTCCGTGCCCAAGGCGTGGGCTTGGCTCGGTTGGGAGCTGGTACCCTGGAAATCTGCAGGTGCTTGCCTCACAGTTAGAAAGAGGTGATGGCGGGGAGCCCTAGCCCCACCCCAGGGCAGTCTCACCCGTTGTTCTCGTGACACACGCGCTGCTTCCAGGAGAAAACAGGGCCCTGTGTCACGCTGCGACTGCGAGCAACCAAGCAGACACCGTGCGAGTGTGTGTCATGTTTAGCATTCTCTGCATTCGGCACTGTTTACATTTTTGCGACATATTTGATATGAAATATGTCCAGAGTAAAGAACTATCCCCTAGAAAACAAATCTGTTTCCATTTTACATTTTCATATTGACCAGCACTCGAGAGAAAAACTGTCAGGAAAAAAAAAATTATAGAATATCCTCCCATGGCGAGTGCCTTGGGGAAAGGCTTGGGGAATGTATTCATTTCACAAATATTTGTGCCACAAGAGTGATGTGGGAGTAGCTGGTACAGAAAGGACACAGAAAGTGTGGGGAGGCAGAGAAAGACCTCGGGCAAACAGCCTCCCTGGGCAGGACTGAGAACGGATTTGGAGTCAGAAGACTGGAACAAAAACCCCTCTTCCGCCGCTTGCTGGGCCCCCTGCTCTGGGGAGTGGAGGGCTAATTGTGCTCCGGCCTGAAGTTGTGTGAGACTCGAATAAGAAATTGTGTGTGAAGACACTGAGGTCTGTGCTTCACGTGCGACAGGCTGCAAAATTTTTCATCGTCCTGCTGGGGTTGCAAGTTTGCGGTAGCAGATAGACCTCTTAGAGCTACTGTTTTCTTTCTCCAGGATGGAAATACCTTCTCTGTGGTCCTAAGAGTCAAATGCGCATGTGTGAAGGCACGCTGCAAGCTGAGAAGCACCACCAAATGCGCGTTACTGAATGCGTTACTGATGCCCTATTGGGTATCTAGTATCTTCTTAGCTTCTCGATCTAGAACCTCCTATACGACTCAGGAGCAACTGAGAGGTGGGTGGAAAGAAGGCTCTGAGCTGCACTTTCAAGCTAAGGAAAAGGGAATATTCCGTGATCCGTGGCAGGTAGCAGTGGCCCTGGTGTGCAGGCTCCCTGCGGCACACAGGCAAGGTGGCACCGCCAACAGGAGCCATGGCAGCACCCACGGCAATTGCCGCTGACCACACAGCCCCAGCTAGTGCTGCGCAGGGCTTGGCTGCGCCTGCCCTGCGTGGAGCCTGTCCTGGCTGGTGCTCCAGGCTCCCCTCGGATCTCCTCAGCACCCCCAGATATACAGGCAATTTCTATTTTCATGCAGTCATTGTAAAAAAAAAAAGAACCACAATTGCTATATATGCAATCACATAAAACTTTCAGTACCTAAAGCTACAGCATAGGTATTCCAATTGCCAATAACTGGTCCTTATACATCTTTACTTACTTAATATGTTGACTAAAACACAAAACAATCAGATCTTTTTAGTTATCAGATAGGGAAAAAGCCAGTGAGCAAAATAAGTCTTCAGAGTAAAGAATTTCACAGCAGATGCTACATTTTCTGAAAACCCTACACGGGATGGATGTAAAAACCACAGATTAGATTCAGATTAAAACCTTTGTTTTGTCCTGTGTATCAAAAGAACTCCAGAAAAGTTAACAAAATAAAGCAAACACAAGCCAAATCCACCTATTTCAGACACCACAGGGGAAAATATCTGAGCTTAATTTCTTCTACAAATTACTTTAATGTCCTTTGAAGAGGTTTCTTGGCTTTTTTTTTTTTTTTCCATTATTGGCTAATGAGAAATTTTTGATTGAATTGAAATTCCAGCCAGAATAAACTACAGAATAAAATTTTAGTCAGGTAAGCATGTGCTATGGAGGACACCTCAGGAGAATCCAAGATTGTTTTCTTTCTTTTCTTTTTTGTGGAACTGGGGATTGAACTCAGACCCTTGAGCTTGCTGGGGAAGTGGTTATTCTACTGATCCATCTTCCCGGCCCCAAGATTGTTTTTTTTGTTTGTTTGTTTTTTTACTGCCCAAGAACAAATTATTTATCACCTAGCTGTGGGGAACATATTGTTGACTTTGAGGATATGTTTAGAATTGCTTTAGAATTATGGCCTGAGACAACGGACTAAGCTTACAACAGTGAACCGGTGCTACAAGTACTTCCTAGGAAGTTTCTAAATAAGTATTTGGGGTCTTATGGAGGCGTCCACAGCTGAAATGCCTGGCAATCCCCAGTGCCCCCACTCCACACTCTGCCTGTAGTTTATGCTCCACTAAGACCCTGCCTGGTGAAACAATAAGATCATTTTGTTAAACTGATATTTACTTCAAGTTTAAAATGTCTGACTATTACAGGAAAGGTTAAAAAAAAATAGTGCCGTGTAGACTGGAAAGAAAAGTTATGCTCCCTGCTACACCGGGCATTCACCACAGTACCCTGTGCTCTGGTCCCTGGAGTAGTTTCATATTCTATGAACTCTCCCAACCAACTTTTGTATGAGTTGGGAGAGTTACATATGTCTCACAATAAATACCAATCATTTTTTTGTTGTTGTTTCTTCTTTTTGGCGGAACCGGGCATTGAATTTGGGCCCTTACGCTTGCCAGGGAAGCACTTATTCCACTGAGCCATCTTCCTGGCCCCCCAATCAGTTTTTAAAATCACAAATTTATGAGTCATTCTATGATTCCCAGTATCAAAAAAAAGTCATTCTAGGGGCCGGGGAGATGGCTCAGTGTAATAAGCACTTCCCTGGTAAACTCAGGGGCCTGAGTTTGATCCCCAATTCTGCTAAAAAAAAAAAAAAAAAAAAAAAAAAAAAAGTCATTCTGGATTTTTCCTTTTTCTTATCCTACCACTTTTACCTCTTAATCAGCTCTGCAAGCCCTGAGCTCATCCAAATCATCTCTTTCTGAAAACCCTAAAAGAGCTCGGCTGCCCTGTTGCTCCATTGGGCCCTCCTTCACATTTCACCACTCATCTCCTCTTTTACTATAATGAAAATAGAAACCACACCCCCAAATATTTAATGTTTGTCACCCTGTGTGTCTTCTCACCGCCCTCATCTTTTCCCGGGGCGATTTCTGCACAAGTAACGCACATGCTTTCTCTCGCTTTGCCTATCCCCCAACTTACACTTTCCCACAGAAGCATGATGATTTTCCTGGTGGCATTGGAGAATCTGTGTATCCATCTACCTACCTTAGACCTTGACACCCACTCAACCTACACACATATCCATTCTGTGTTCATCTGCAAGCTCATTTTTCAGGGGCAGACTACAAATTTGGGAAAGGATGCTACAGATTAGGAAACAAATGCAATCCAGGAAGAAGCAAGCTTCATGTGACAGTATCTGCAAACTGTATCCTCCAATGCAGCTCCCATCTGGAATAAAACTACTTCTTGAAAAGAATGCACTAAGTTCTCACAACTTCTTCCTTTGTACACGATGGTCTTTCTTTGCTTTTATGTTTGGAAAACTTTTTCAAACTTCAGGCATCAGCTAAAATGCTACCTAGACAGACTAAAGGACTACAATTTTTTTTTTAATTTTTGTTTTATTGAAGTACAAATATCAATGAGACAGTTTTAAGATAACTTGACAAGATGGATTTCATAAATTAATACATTGCAAGCTGTTTTCATGTTTTGGTATCATAGAAGGTGCATATATAATATTATACTTACAGACATTATTATACCATATGCCTCTTATCAGTAAATTGAGAGAGTGTAGCTGTTTACGTATCTTATTTTTTATACCTGAGTTACATTAAAGATTCAATAATTAGTACTTTCTACTTTGTTATTTTCCTAGTGGTTGTCTATAGTACTAGAAGCCGACATAATATTCTGTCCAACCACCATTAGTGCAAATCTTGCCTCTCATAGAATTATGTAGAAGCACAGCGTTATCTATCCCAACTCTATTGTCCATACACACACATCATGATTCTTCCTTTCTATACCCCTTCCTTTGTCTACACCTGTCAAAGATGGGTACTCCATTGTCATTCAACTAACTTAGGTACTTGAACTAGACAACACAATTCAACACAGTCCAGCATTCCACAACAATAGTGAGTTATCCGAAGAAGTTGTCAACCATAGCCATTTACAGCTCAACTTATTATTATGGCCCCACGATGTATACTTTATTTTTATACTTTTCTGCTGGATGGTTAAGACCTAGATAGAGAAAGACTTATATACCAACACATGTACTTTATGTTTCAGGACTACTATTTTGTTTCCACTGAAAATTACTTGTATACTATACAGAAATAATTATTTAATATTATAACTACTTGTTTGCATATTTGACTGCAACCTGAAAATTACTCCACAAATGGAGCAATACCTTAATGCATTCTTAAATTCCTAGAACTCAGCTCTGAGTGATACAGTAAGTCTACAGTAAATATTCAGTAATTATGTAAATAAACAAACTTCCCACATGTTCGCCTTCTCAGAAGAATTTGCATCATTTCAGAAGCCATATTGAGAGTATAACTAAATGAGTACTAAAACTGGACTCAATTGTGAAACAAAATGAACCAAGTGAAAACTTTATAGTTCCTTTAAAAAAATTACAAGAATTTCATTTCTTAGCTGTGAATCTTTAACGTTTTTAGACACAAATTTGGATTTATTTTTGCAAGACACAATATGTAAACAAGCACAAGTAAACATTTAAAACAAGTGATGCAGGATCCCATTTCATGCTCATCATCACATTAAAAAAAAACTGGACTAAAAAGAGTGCAACACTTTTTCATAATGCATTCCAACTTTAGTGAAAGTAGACTTACCCTCCTTGGATGCACCTTAGCTGAGCACCAAGCCTAAAGGCCAAGTCGGCTGTATTTATAACTCTTGTAACTTCCAAGGTAAGTTATACATAATATGCATAAAAATAAGGCTATTCTCAGCTTACTGAAATTTGTACACAACTGATTTTCATTCTTGCATTATTTGCAGCTTAGAGGTTATATAACGCTGATTGCATCATTTTATAAGATTCAGTCACAGGAAACTGTTTGGAAAGAGTACAGCACCAGTGGAATTTCATAATACAAACCTATGGAGTGAGAGTATATCTGTTAACATCAAATTTTAACTCTCTGAGGACCACTCAAGCACTCAAATGTTCTCTTTCTTAGCATAAATGAATACTGAAACATAAACATCATCTTGCAAACTTACTGAAGATGAACTTTCAAGTAAAACAGCAACATAATTAATTTTTTAAAAAATCATGAAAGGGGCCAGGGAGATGGCTCAGTAGAATAAGTGCTTCCCTGGCAAGCACAAGGGCCTGAGTTCAATCCCCAGTTCCACCAAAAAAAAAAAAAAAAAGCAAAATAAAATAAAAAAATCAGGAGAAATAAATAATAAACATCAGAAAAATCAAGACAACCCCTCATGAGATTAAAACACAAAGAGGCCTGGTGAGATAGTTAAGTACCATAAGTGCTTGCCTGGCAAGCACCAGTTCTGAGTTCAATCCCCAGTATCACAAAAAAAAAAGGAAAAAAAAAGATTAAAACACAAAATGTAGAAGCTATTAGGTTCTATACTTCTCCAGAGGTTGCATGCATGTTTGATCTCTAGTGGAGTTTGGCAAATTCCTACTAATTTTCCAGAGATACATAAACATCAACAAGCTGAAGTATTTATTAAGGTCTTAGCTTAATTATTGCATATTGGCAGCAACCAAATGGAGTGTAAATAAAAAGCCAATAAGTCACAAGCAATCATATGCAACTCTAACATTTTGCACTTATGGAATGTCAGAAGGTCTTGCATTCCATTTTCACTTTGAGCCTTAGAGACCCAGACTTGAAATTCAACATTTTATAAGTTAGTGTTTCACACAGAAGGTCTAGAAACCAGTGTGCCAATAATTTTATAGGAGAAAGAGAATATTTTGAAGGCAGAAAGGCCAGGGTTCTACATCAACTAATGGAATCATATCCATAACTTTAATAAAACCAAGCAAATGGTAATGGTCCAGAGCTTTTCACTGAGACCAGGGCTGCAGCTCAGTGGCAGAGCAATGGCAGGGGCGGCTCTCTGGGCTACACATGCAGACTTGAGGAAAAGCCTCTGCTGCAGAGCTCCCAGGCATTCAGGAAGGAGGAAACTCACCGCAGGCGCTTTCATTTACCTTGTCTCCATTTGGTTAAAAATGCCCTGTATATGTGCAGCATTAGCATGCCATGTACAATTGGCCTGGATCCACAGACATGAGGGACATTAGCCTTCATTTGTAAATTTGGAAAAGCAAGGGACCCAGCAAATGAATATAATCTGTACTTCTGTGATTTTATTTATCTGATTCATGCCTTATATGACTTTTCCCTTCTTTGTCACTTGACAATTCTACTAAATTTAAATTATTTTATATTTACCATACCTAAACTTTTCCCCACATAATGAGAAATTTATTCTCTTCTTCTTCTTCTTCTTCTTCTTCTTCTTCTTCTTCTTCTTCTTCTTCTTCTTCTTCTTCTTCCTCTTCTTCTTCCTTTCTTCTTCATGTATTTGGTACAGGATCTCACTGCACAGCTCAGACTCATAGTGATCCTCCTGTTTTCAGCCTCCCTGTGCTGGAATTATAGGCATGCACCACTGCACCCAGACTCGGTTGCTGGCTCAGAGTGCCTGGGGTCAGGGCTGCAGCATGTGGTGCTAGGGATTGCACCGTGGTCTCTGTGCATTCCTAAGCAGGCACTTAGTCTGCTAAGCTATCTCACCAAGTGCATAATGAGAAATTTCTAATATAATTTTCTGAAGAATACAAAAGAAAGCACTCTCAGAACGCAGATCTCTCTAGACACCAGAAGAACCCATTGGTTGATTGATCAAGCACCAAGCAAACGATTCTGTAGCAGACACCCACTGATTATCCTCTAATGAAACCCGGAGGGAGGGGCTGGGAGATCGCTCAAGGTCTAATGCCTGCCTGGAGAATGCAAAGACCCACGTTTGATGCCCTGTACTGCAAGCCAGGGGCCATCCTGGCCACTGAAACCACATGTGGCGGCACACACTGTCATCCCAGCACTGGGGAGGCTGAGACAGGAGAATCTCTACGAGTCTGAGCTGTGAGATCCTGTACCAAATAAATAAGTAATTTCAAAAGAAGGAAAGAAGGGGACACTGTCTGATGACAGCGCCAGGTCCTTTTGTTTGTCCACCTTTGCTTCTGAGCCACCAGCTACAAATTGGGGTTCCCATAACCCTATCTTTGGGTTTTGTTTTGTTTTGCTTTAGGGCTTACAGAGCTCAAAGAAACATTCATGCTTGCCAGTTTATTATAAAAGGCATGGCAAAGGCCACAGTGGCAGCAATGCTCAGCAGATGCAGGGGAAAGGCTCTGGCATTTCCAGTCCCCGCCCCAGGAGCATTACCTTCCAGGCCTGGCCCTTCCTACATTTGGCTGTCCAGCTCTCTGAGCCCTGTCCTTGTGGCTTGTATGGAAGAAGTTAGGAACCAGGGACAAACATCAACTATAAGCATATTTTTTTCACAGATTTGCATCTCCTGAGTTCATAGATGGCCCTTTTCTAACTTGCCTTTCATATGCTACATTCCACTGGTTAGAGCTCTTGTCTCTTGGCTGAGGCCTTCTTGCCAAACCAGGAACTAGCAGGAAGAATGTCACTTTTATGTATGTATGTATGTATGCATGCATGTATTTGGTTATTACAGGGTCTCACTGTGCAGCTTGGACTCTTGATGATCCCCCTGCTTTCAGCCTCCCCAAGTCTGGGATTATAGGTGTGAGCTACCATGCCCAGACTCTGGCCAGCTCAGCCTGCCCTGGGGGGCCAGGCTGACAGGGCATGTGGTGCCAGGAATCGAGTTGCGGTCCCTGCGCTTGCCTAAGCTTGCCTAAGCAGGCACTTTAGTCTGCTGAGCTATCTCACCGGCCCCAAGAATGTCCCATTTGACAGTAAAATTAAACCAGTTTTTAATCATTAATCACCCAATTGATGTATTTGTCAAAGCACATGAGTATTTTTTTTAAGGTTTGAAGGTCATTGATTAAAATGCAATAGTCCTATGTCCTATGTTTCTTTGCATCTCATAAGGTCCCTGGGCTAATCATGAACATATACTCGCAGCTGAAAACTATGAAGTAGCAACGATTGCTATTCCTGTAACTTGAGAGAGTTATAGTTATTAGGATACAGGAACGAAAGTTAATCCTTGATGATCATTTCTTTTGGGAAAAAAAAGGACAACTTTTTTCAGATTAATTTCATATTCTTCCTTTTAACTTCAACAGATTAGTTTCATAAATAACCACAGGGAGAAACAGTCTATGTAGAAAATGTACCTGCCTTTCCAAAGCACTTCCACAAGGGCTTTCCCAGTCCCTGACAACTACAAAATAGGCAGACTCTACCCACCCCGCCTCCTGAGGTCCTGAAGATCTCCAACCCATCAGAAACCAGGTAGAATTCGTAAAAGTTTTTTAAAAATGTAGAAGAATGCCATATGTCCAATAAATCAGCATAGCTTTTGATATGTAAATGTGAATGGGGAAGTATGAAGACAAATCACATTCGTCTTGCCAAGAAAATAAATCAGAACCAAAGAAAGCAACTCCAGAAGGACCTTGTTCTCCACTATCCCCAGGGTTGACAAGAAAAGACTTCTAGCTTATTCCTATCTGGGCCAAAGGGTTTTCTATAATAGCCAGAGAGAGATGAAAGTAAAAAATATGGCAGAATGAATATTATAAAAACCAGATCTATACTGGACAGATGATATTAAGACTCCAATGCATAAGATATACTCTACCCTGAAAATATTAGCGGGCCATATTCCAGGAGGTTCTACCATAAAGGAACTCATTCACCTAAGTGGTGTTAAGGGAGTGTGCAGGTGTGACTTTCTGATACGCTGATTCTGGTAGCTTTCTATGCCAAGATTCACTGTCTTGGAGTCTACTAGCTGTCTTTCTTTGCCCCAGCCCAGCTCCCAAGTCATTCTCTTTGAAAGAAATTATGTCACTTTGCTCAGAACCAAAGAAAGAAAATGAAACAGAGCACAAGCTCAGAACCAGAATGTTGAAAGAAGGCTGGCCACTATTGGAAAAGTGTTGCAGATGACAAAATCTAAAAAGGGTATACAGAGCCCTTTCTGGTCCTCATATCAGTGCAGGAAGTTTATATTTGTAATCCCATGGATAAGTTATTGGAATGCCATCAAGTAAACTCCAATCTACCACTTCCAGCGCAACCCACGCAAGACACTAAGGCATATTTATACTTATGGGGACTGAGGGGTCCTAAGTCCAGCCATGGTGATGGCTATCTGGAACAAAGTCCTCAACCCAGGGCCGAACCTGGGTTTTATTTAGTCATGAAGGAGGAGTGGCTTAAGTATGAATGACTGAGACTTGCAGGAAGGAGGTGAGTGATGTGAGCTGGGCTAGGAACCAGGCCTGCGTTTACCTCTGTCATATGCAGAGAGAAGGAGATGCAGAAAAAGTGACTTGCATTGTTATTGAGATCTTATCTAGTGTTTTGGGTCGGTGCTTCAGCTCTGATGTGTGATCCTTCAAGCCCCAGGAAGTCATGGCTTGAGGCTCCATCCCAGTCCAGTGGACAGCACAGAGCACTGGCTCTGCGTCCTTTCTTGACCAGGCTCATACTAAAGAGCGGCAGGCATGGGTGACAGGGAAACACACCTGCTGTCTTCACAGACTCTCACCAGCACCTCAGCTAGACGGATACACATTGCTTAAAGTCAGGTGAAGAGATGAAGAAAAGTCCTAGCCAGCTCGGTACCTATCAAGACTTGGAAACAGGGTCAGGCACAGCCAAAATGGAGACAGCTGCTCTTCTTTCAGGAAGGGTCACTCAGGTGGTCCTCCACAAGGGGGTATACACATAAACTGACAGGACAAATGGTGACCATTTGAAAAAAAAATGCAATTGAATTAAAAGTTCACATTTAGCTCTAAGCTAAATCTAATGTGGTGAGTAAACATAAATCTTCACTGAAAAGTAAAACTTTGAAAGCAGTAGAAGAAAACAGGGGACCATGCTTTGTAATCTCAGGATAGGGATTTTTTTTATTATTATATGTGGAATTTATTTAGAAATTCACGTTAATTTATTATCCCAAAATATAAATGTATATTAATAATGTAATTCATACAATAACAGAATAAGAGAAAGAACATAGCCATCACAATACAAAATAACAAAATACGTCCATGAAAAAATTCTCAGTAAACTAGAAGTAAAAAGCAACTTCTTTTCTCTGAAAAAGATTATTTTTATTGAACCACATGGAATTTCTGTTTATCCTATAAAATGGCTACTTCATGTAGCTCAACTTTTTTTTTTTTTTTTTT